>JBAMJV010009888.1:0-29950 GCA_037951105.1 Echinarachnius parma | reverse complement strand
CGCCAAAATGGGAACAGATACGTTACCGTTTCTCTAAAAATGGTTGTAAAACAGTGGATTACTTGTTTGAAATGCATTTTCATATGAAATGAATTATGGTGATTTAATGATCACAAAACATAAAGCGACTCCTGCTGTACTGCTTTGGGAATTTTAAGAAAAGAAGCATCTTTTCCATAATGGCATGTGTTACGTTTCTGTTTCGACAGATACGTTACCCATATTTTATACGATTATCAAAAGCGCATCAATGAATAACTAAAACTAGTGTTTACATAAACGTTTCAATGACTGGTTGATGAATAGTTGATGTGAGAATAGTGGTAAAAAAACATATATTACTCTTAAAAATTCACATGGAACAAAATGACCACCAGATACGTTACGACAGATACGTTACGCAAGATTATCTCACTTTGAATGCGCACGTAGCTTCGCGCGTAACAATAGGAAACGCGCTTAAGTTTGTGCACGTGATTTACAATTTCGACATGCTGGAGCAGAAATATCACGGCGCGGTGTTTCTACGGCCCAATTTTCCTGCATTCTGCCCCATTCTGCATGCTCTTTCTGCAATCGTACGGTGAGTAAGCATATTAAATTATTGAATTTTATCACTTTGATTGTTAAACCTTGTGTACTGTTCTTGATCAGAGATAAAGTGTGTTTACACACATACATTGGTTTGATATTAGATGTACTATTTGATACGATGATGCACATATCTCTGTAACGTATATCTATACCATGTGCGCTCTCACTTATTCACTGGTAAAACTGGTAACGTATCTGACCATTGTGGTAACGTATCTGTCGCGTTTGTTTTTGTGCATTCTTATCATACTATGACATAATATCATGATATATATACACTATAACGTTTAATTATCTGCAATTTAAAGTTCCACATTACAATTGTGACTACATGTATAATATTTATTCTGCAATATTTGATTATGACTGTGTATGCTAGATCATTTTGGATAGGCCTATACCTGCCAATTTCGCAGACCCCTAACAGTTATCCATATATCTTTCTTCATAATAACAATGCTAAACACACACACACGCACGCACACACACACACACACACATACACACACACACATATATATACACACACACACACACACATACCATTTTTAATAAATATGAATTTAAATATTGTCTATCTCCAATTTAATATCCTTTCAGATAATGGGGAAATCCAGGGCCGAGATCCAAAGGGCCTATAGAGAGAGAAAGAAGAAAAAGGATCCGAAATTCCTCGAAAAAGAAAGAAAAAGACAGGCGTACTATCGTGTTCCTGCTACACAGTTGAGCCAGTCAGCCCTTAAGGAAAGGAGGAGAAAAAGTCGTGAACATTGTAAAGCTTACAGAAAGAAGAGAAAGGCTATCAATGTCTCCTCGACGCCTGACGGTCCTGCTGTCCTGACTGACAAACGAAGGTCTCGTTCAGCTGATGAGTCCGATAAGCTTGTAGTCCAGTTTGCTTTTCCTCAGAGAAATACAAACAAAAAACGATCAAGAGCACTAAGAAAGGCAAACAAAACTCTAAAAGAAATATCTTCACAGAACGTTCGGCTGCGCAGGAAGCTAAAAACAGTACAGAAACGATGTGAGAGGCTTGTGAAGAAGAAAAAATCATCTGAGAAAGTCACAGAAGATATGACACCGCGGAGCAAAACAAAAGAAGAACTTAGACAGGCAAACATGGACAACAAAGCTGTACCACTATCGATTCGGAAAAAGCTTCAATTTTCGAATGTACTTGCTTACCAAATTAAGCAGTCACACAGCAAGGCTTCGACCCAAAACAAGCAGCGAGAATTGCGAAAAGTCATTGCCGGGAAGATTGTCAAGAAATACAGATGCTTGGCTTCAATTCACAGAAACACTGGCATTAGACATTGCACATTACTCAAGACTGGAGAGCGACGTTCGCGCAATGCATCAATAAGAAAACTAATCGAAGAGAAGGTCGTCTCCTATTTTCAGCGAGATGATATCAGTCGATGTATGCCAGGAAAGAATGATGCCACAACCACTGAGAATCATCAGAAATCACAAAATCGCATTCTCACAGATTACTTGAGCAATATCTATGCAAGGTTTCGTTCTGACCATCCAGATACCATGATCTCTTTCTCCAAGTTTGCAAAACTCAGACCACCCCATGTAAAGCTAACATCATTTCTTTCTAGAAGTACGTGTCTTTGCACTATACACCAAAACATGGCGTTCAAACTGAAGTGTCTTCATTCACTGGGTGTTGATGTGTCCATGAATCCAGAATCAACTAGCAAGAAGGTCAATGCTGAAGAAATGACAGAAATGATATCACAGCTTGATGAAAAAACTGAGCTTGAATACGAAATCTGGAAGAAAGTAGATGTCAATGGAGTAAAAAAAATGAGAATAGAGAAGGAAAAGAAAAGCAGAGACAACTTCAGAGAAATGATGACAAAAGAATACGCTGCATTCCAGTCGCATGTAGACAGGGTAAAACAACAGTTCCATGCTTTGTCTGAGCTCAAGTCAAATCTTCCACAGAAACAGGTCATTGTCCAAATGGACTTTGCGGAAAATTTTGTTTGTCAAAGCGCACATGAAATCCAAAGTGCGTACTGGAATAGTACAAGCGTCACTCTCCATCCAGTTGTAGCTTACTACAAAGATAACGAAAATAAGCTGCAGCATAAAAGCTTTGTCTTTGTATCTGACGTCAGTGAACACAATGCCAGGACTGTTGTTGCCATACTTCTCAAGTTAGTTCCCCTCCTCAAAGAACACATTCCAGAATTGACCAAAGTACATTATTGGACGGACAGTCCAAGTTCCCAGTACCGGAATAGATTTATCTTCCAGACGATCTGCAAGCATGGAGAGATGTTTGACGTAGAGGCTGCATGGAACTACTTCGAATGCGGACACGGAAAGGGGGTGTGCGATGGCATCGGTGGCACAGCTAAACGCCAGGCAGCGGATGCTGTCAAACAAGGCAAAGTCCTCATCCAAGATGCCACAGACTTCTTCAAATGGGCTTCAGACAACCAGAAAGAAATAACGTATCTTATGTATTCCAGGGACGAATACAACGATGCATCGAAGATCGTGTCTTCATTTGACTGCCAAGCAGTGCCCGGGACGATGAAGGTGCATACTGTAGTCCCTGCCGACAACAACTCCATACTCGTAAGACATGTGTCCTGCTACTGTCCCCAGTGCCTTGAAGGTAACAGTCGATGTGAAGGATGGGTGAAGCGGACGCTCAGGCCCAAAGGACAGATCTCCAAAGAAGGACCTATCACGACCGTCAACGACGGTGGCGAGGCATCAACTTCGATCAATACCATGAATGAGGGTGGCGAGGCATCACATTCGAAAGACAATATTTCGGTGGCTGCAGGAGAATATGTAGCTGCAATGTATGCAAATGAATGGTACCTTGGTAGAGTACTTGAAGTCGATGAAGAGGACCAAGATGCACAAATGACTTTCATGGTAAATGTACGATCTAAACAGGGCACGAAATTCAAATGGCCACATCCATGCGATGAGCTTTGGATCCCCTTACAGGATGTGATCATCAAAGTAGCCTCTCCAACTCCGCTAGGAAAATCTGAGCGATTTTTTCAGATACCAAAGGAAACACTAGATCTCATTGAGAGTTTGAAGACAAATGTTGACTAAATTCTGCTTTAAAACCAGCATATTACTTGCTCATGGACTCTTATTAATCAAGGTACTAGCTGTACCCGCGGAAACCCGCGGGTTTTGGTGAGAGAGAGGCGATGATGACATAACGATACTTTAAATCTTTACTATTCCCAGAGTCATAATTTAAATAGTATAAGACAAAATAAACACTGGCGATTCAATCCCGCCCCACAACCCGTCGTTGGACGGGGCCCCGACGCATTAGGGTCCCGTCCAACGATATCCGGCCAATGTATAACAAAATCATAATGGTTTAGTACCCATGCAAAGTTAATCAGTTATCCCCCATATTTTATAGAGTCCATAATTTGTTCCGCTTGTATTAAATTAGATACAGTACACTATGTTCGTGTACTTGCTAATATACAGTAGCTTCACCGCTGACCCCCCCCCCCCCCCCCCCCCCCGCGACTCCAATTGCCTGCATGACACATAACCCGTCGTGTCCCATGAACGTTTCATATCCAATCTAAGTTCTCCGGCGTATACATTTTGTCATATTCTTGTGAAACCCGATGATATATTCCTTTGAAGGGAATAGTAGCCGTCTATATACATGCATCCCATAAACTTTTCATATCCAATCTAAGTTCTCCGGCGTATACATTTTGTCATATTCTTGTGAAACCCGATGATATATTCCGTTGAAGCAAGGATATGGGAGTTCCATGGTTGAAGGGAATAGTAGCCGTCAATACATGCATTGCATAATAAATGAGCAGATACCCCCCCCCCCCCCCCACCCCCAGGCGTCTTCTCTTATGCTCTTCGCGGATGGCATTACCGCAAGATGTCGAGATTGTATAAAACTCCCCTGCTCCACCATTGTCCACCCCGCTTTATTCACTTCAATGCACTTTGCACGCCCGCTCAGCTGTGTACAAAGCATGTGGGCTCGTGGACTTAATACATCTTACCACAAGCTGGCGCAATTATAGTATCGTGTACGGTAGGGCGAATAGATAGTGACCAGAGACGATGGTCAGCAGGTCAGTGAGCTATGCAAATAAACTACGGTTCGGTGGGGTAATTTGATGACTGCGCGACGTGTATACACGGCTGTACAGCCATTGCGCGTTGTATAACCGCAGCTAAATTGAAGTTGTCGCATTTTGTCGTCCATGCACTTACAAACACGATGCCAATCGGCAATAGCGATCAGTACCATACCATCCGCGTAATATAAATATTGATATTTATCAAAACCTGGGTAGTTTCGCAACGTGTTATATCTAAAATGGTTTCTCGATATATTATTTGTTTTATCTACTCCAATTTATATTCTTACAAATACTTTTACGGCGATAAATCGTTAGTCATTGCTCGGCGTCTTAAACGGGCAATTGGCATTGCTGACTTTCCCTTTTCTTCGATCTGGAGGACGACCACGGGGCGGGAGCGACTCGGGAATGCCTTATTGTCCTCCGCAAAACGTATATCCTTCGATACCGACGGTCGGGGAGTCGCCGAATTCTCGGGGTGAGGATATCTCGAGTGGGAGGCATTTGGGGGGTTGAAGCTTACCGTATTAATATAATAGATATCTACACGTTATATGCTGAACTTTTGAGTTTTGAGTTTCCTTCTTTGAACTTGAATCATACTAAACTTACAATGGATTGGACTTGTTTTATAGCCTATGAATAAACTATGTGCCAGCAAGAGACAATGTATACACTAATAATTTTGCTTTATTACAGGAAAAAAGTTGCTTGATTGATATTTCAACTAAAATAAATTGACCATAGACGCATCAGGTTTATCATGTTTATGAGATTTTACTCTTTATTCAGTTTCTGAACTTCTACTTGAAAGTAATTTCTTCTGAATCAGATAAAGTTAAAACTAACTTTTTTATTGGCAATCCTGAGCTGATTATTTTTACTTGAAAATGAGGAGATTCACGAATAACAAGATAATTATCTTGTATGTATTTTCGGAGGGTAAGGAGAAAGAAGTTGGAGGACAGATACGTTACGTATTTATATAATGTAAGAACTGCGTCTTTTGATTGTTCGAGACACGTTTGTTTAAAGTGCTTGGTTTCCATGTTGGATAATGATTCATAAGTATACAGTTAATACATAGTATTGCGTCTTTTGATGATATGTTTTAAGATCACAAAGTTGTTTCTAGATTAGAAATATGAACTATGTTGAATTTATTAACTCAAGGGCTTTGAAACATCAATGAACAATTTTTTCGCTTTACTGCGGAAGAAGACTATTATAAAGGTCGAAAATATTAAATTTACCATCCTCTTTTTAAACTTTAACACTTGACTTAAAATGTGATGGGGCTTTGATCTTGTCTTTATTATCTTAAATGAGACAACAGATACGTTACCGTATACACAATGAGTGGATGAATGTACTCATAACCCAGTGTTATAAATATATACGTTTTATTTCAGTATTGATAATGATTATGGTAAATACAAGTTAAATCAGATATGTATTACATAGTAAAATGTTTGGAATAAAAACAATAATCTTTTATTTTGTGAGACTATACTATACATATTTACACCAAGAGTAACTTGTTGTTTCTAGATTAGAAATATGAACTATGTTGAATTTATTAACTCAAGGGCTTTGAAACATCAATGAACAATTTTTTTTCGCTTTACTGCGGAAGAAGACTATTATAAAGGTCGAAAATATTAAATTTACCATCCTCTTTTTAAACTTTAACACTTGACTTAAAATGTGATGGGGCTTTGATCTTGTCTTATTATCTTAAATGAGACAACAGATACGTTACCGTATACACAATGAGTGGATGAATGTACTCATAACCCAGTGGTTATAAATATATACGTTTTATTTCAGTATTGAAATGATTATGGTAAATACAAGTTAAATCAGATATGTATTACATAGTAAAATGTTTGGAATAAAAACAATAATCTTTTATTTTGTGAGACTATACTATACATATTTACACCAAGAGTAACTATATATATATATTATATATAAATATATATATATATATATACCTCTTTTTCATGGCAGTTTCATCTGGTGAAAAATGTTCCTAGGGAGAAATTTGCATTTTAAGTAAACAATCTGGAAATTCCCATTGATATTTGGTCTGTTCATACATAAACTTGATAAAAAAAAGTGAACTAGTATATATGTTACATAGTTAAGTATTTGAAAACAGATACGTTACCCTATACATGGTCATTTGTGGAGTAATCTTTACCAAATCTAAAGGTACTGCGTCTATGAATTATTTGTGTATATTGTTGTCTGTTTTACAGGCTTGAATTTCATGCTGCTTTAACATGCCTTCTGAGTTTTTGTGGACCAGAAACTCAAACTGAAATTAAACCAAACAAATGTTAGGCGATAAATCTTCTTTCCGTTCCCTTTTTCAGAGGTCAACTTAATATTGATCTTCATGTAAACGTCTTTAATGCCATAGGTTTTCAAAAAAAGATGTCTGGTTATTTGCAAGATGTCAGAAGCTGCCACTGTAACAAGTTATATGATATACAATGCAGATATTTTTACCTTAATCACAAGTTTGTTAAAAAATGACTTGCGGTAACGTATCTGTTAGCCTGTTAAATACTCATTTACAAGAGTCAATTTTGAGGTAATTTTCTGAAAAAATATGAGATGTTAAAAATCACCCGTTTGTTATTCCACGTTTGTCATGTATTAAAGTTTCAAATGACACGTTATTTTCATGAGTTCTAAGGGGTCGTTATTTCACTTTGTCTCTATTAATGTTATAGCACTTAATTGGAGAATTCGCCATGTCATGGTGACTTGCCAGGCCAGGCCATGATTGCCAAGACACCAAGCTAATCTATGCCTCAGGCTTAGGCCCCAAATAAGGCCAAGGCCACGGGCACGGGCATTCTCTTTGAGTTTGAAGACATGCCCACAACTTGGTTTGCATGACAAAAAGAACCAATGCGCTATACAAATCGCATAGAGCATGGGTTCTTTTAGTTTTAGTCATGCATTACGCTAACTCAGGTGAGCGCTACGCTACAGCGTAGCGCTCAGGGTCGGGCTCATAGTGCCCCCGATTTTTTGCGGTAATGTGCACAATAAGTGTGCTTAAAATTATAGATATGATACGGTACTTACCACCGTGTAGATGATACATATGTTATGCAACTATGGGGTGGATCAGAATGATGATTTTTCGCTCCATTCCGCATCAAAATGAGTGATTTATGCACCTCCTCCACTTCTATCTGTGTTGTATCGCGACTTAGGAACGAGCGATGATCAGGCGAACGCGCGGGTACGGTCTCCATTCATGTACCGCGCCCGCCGAATAGATGGCAGATCTGACTCGCGCGTTTAGTGGTCGTACGGTAATCGATCGTTCAGAAGTCGCGATACAACACAGATAGAAGTCGATGATGTGCATAAATCACTCATTTTGATGCGAAATGGAGCGAAAAATCATCATTCTGATCCACCCCATAGTTGCATAACATATGTATCATCTACACGGTGGTAAGTACCGTATCATATCTATAATTTTAAGCACACTTATTGTAGTGCTGTAACTGACCTTGATGATCGGATCGTTTGATCAGATCGGCAAAATTGTATCGATCTTCGAAATCGGATCGATGATCGGGATCGGATGATCGGCTATAAAAAAATAATTTAAAAAAAAAAAAAAAAAAAAAAAAAAAAAAAAAAAAAAATCGTTTTTTTTTTCTTTGGAAAATGATCCCCAAAAAACACAATTTGGGAATATAAATGAATACCAAAGCAACATATATCCATATTAATAAGCCCAAGGTAATCTTGTACGGGTATGCTTTCATTTCAAACTGATTACCTCTTCTTTTACAAAATTACTCACGCCGATTTTGAGCTTAGTCCCATGTAATTAATTTGGCGTAACCTTTCAGAAACACATGGGACTAAGCTCAAAATCGGCGCGAATAATTTTGTAAAAGGAGAGGTAATCAGTTTTAAATGAAAGCATACCCATACAAGATTACCTTGGGCTTATTAATATGGATATATGTTGCTTTGGTATTCATTTATATTCCCAAAATATGTTTTTTGGGATCATTTTCCAAAGAAAAAAAAACGGATTTTTTTTTTTTTTTTTTTTTTTTTTTTTTTTTTTTTGCCGATCCGATCTTCCGATTTTTTCTGCATGATCGGATATCGGCAAAAACGGTCCGATCATGTATGATCGGATCGTGATCGGCATGCCGATCCGATGATCGGTTACAGCTAACTTATTGTGCACATTACCGCAAAAAATCGGGGGCACTATGAGCCCGACCCTGAGCGCTACGCTGTAGCGTAGCGCTCACCTGAGTTAGCATTACGCATAGTTTGCTTACAATTACAAAGTCGTGGGCACGTCTTTGAAGAGAATGCCGACACCAAGACCAAGTCATCATGGAGACTCTCAGACTTAGTCAAGAGTCAACATTAATTATTCACAAGAGTCAAGTCTCAAGAGTCAAGACACTGTTCAAATTATTTACCTTTTCAAACTTTCGATATCTGCTGCTTGTTTTTCTGCGGCAAGTTCAGTCTGCATTTCCTGAAGACTTGGTAAATACTGATTCTCTTCCTCAATAAGTGTCTTTAACTCGGCCTTGGTAGGCCAAATAATCGCCGGATCCACCCCCGAAGCTTTGCCGCATCGCGCGTACTGCTTCGCGTGCCACTTCCTCGTCTGTTTCCACGGCTGCTCCTCCGGGCGAGGTCCCCGTGGGAAGATGGGTTCGTTCAGCAGGGACGTATCGAGCGGTTCTTCATCCTCAACATACTCGCCCATTCCTTCGAGAATTTTATTGGAATACTGTCTCGATAATAAAAATGATACTCCTCGACCTGTTCTGCATGTTTTTGAAGCTCCATCGAGAGGTTTTAAGAGGTGCACCGACGAAATTGGAGCCACTTCTCTCAAGTTTCTCGACACGAGCATGAATCTCGTGAGCACCATGGAAGACGCCATTTTGCGCATGCATACAATTGGTCGCAGATGGGGGTACAGGGTTCGGCTCTGCACTCACCGTCATGTCCAGAAATACAAATAAATACCTAGACTACAGAATAAATGTCAGAAATAGAAATTGTACTCATATGTCTTATTAATATTTCAAAATGTATAATGCACCTTTAAACTCAGGGCGTTGACCACGAGGGAAAGTGGTCAGGTCAGTGGTAAAATGTTCTGCACATGAGAAACATATAGTTCCTGTGATAAACCTTGATTGATAATATTCAGGGTTACTTATAAAATGATATACATGTACATATTAAATGTTTGGTTAGCTGTCTGGGTAATAAATAGGTATAATATGATTTTATGCATTTTGCAATGATAAAATTATTATGATGAGGTCATTCCTTTTGCGGAGGAATAATGAGGATGTTGAGGGAGGACCTTAAAATGTTGACTGGTCAGCATGTGACGTGGCCAAAATCACTCCCGTCAAAGAGATTTTCCAGGAGAGACCTGTTCCAGTTTGTTGTATATTTTGTGCTTTTTGAAGAACCATTTAGAGTATTATAGAGGAAGGACAGTGTTTCATCGGGGAAGAGTGAGTTTTGTCATTATTATCTTATATTTCTTGTCTAGAATTATGCATTGTTAGTGGTGAAATAATATCGATTTATAGAACCTGTTTTGGGTGATGGAGATGAAAATTGTACCAGTGAGAAATATACCACTACTGTACGGAGTGAAAGTTATGCTATCCTACTCTGAGTTCCAGACTCTTTACCAAAAGTATGGTAAAGGTACTATCGTTATAATAGCTCTGTTTGTTGTACATAATAATTAATACTTGTATTTGCGTTCAGTTGAAGAGGTATTATTCTGTTTAATATGTATGAAGGCGTGATTTGGGGGAATATATATGATTATAAATATACCATGCGGACGACGATGATTCGGAGTTGATGGTGAAAGACTAATACTGAGTTGGTCACTCGTACCAGAACTTCTATCGTATCGTGTGTCCGAAAAGACTGCACATTATTCATGCCCTTGGTCAGCATAACAGGTGGGGGTTCGGCCTCTCTGATGGGGCAGGGCTGGATTGGGAAAAGAGAAAGTTCTCTTTTTAGTGAAGGTCACTTGAAGATTTTCGCAGTACTTTATGTATTTTTCTCTTTCTAAAAAGAGGAAAACTGATTATCCTCTCTTTCGAAAAGAGGGGCACTAAGTTAACCCGTTGAATATTAATTGCTCTTGGAATGATATATACATTGTGCATGTTTAGTGGAGTATGTTGGGGACCGATATTGAATATCTTAAATGCACTGCGCTTTGTTTTAGAGCTGCTAAATTGAATTGAAACAAGCATAAGATGTTAAAAGTAAATGGTAAAATGGAAAATGGGTAAACCTGTAAATATGGTCAACTGTCTATTAGTTACATTTGTAATGTTGTGAGTGAAACTTTTGTAGAATAGATGGTGTGGTTTTATGGTATAATAATTAGTTCACAAAGTAGTAACATAGTTGTATGCATTGTATATATATGTTGTATGCGTTTTGGACATGTATTATTATAAATTGAACCTTACTTTTCAGGATTCGTCTGGACTCAGTGGTAGAAGTCTGAGATCGATTATTTTCCTGAAGTGTCCTGGCTGACTGCAGGTACTATTTGACTATATGATACACGATGATTTTATTCTGTAAAACCACATTGTATAATGGAAAGTTTTTACAGTGGTTATTTGGGCTTAACTGTAGGGATATCAGTCTAAATATAGATTCTTACTTTTATGACGTAATTAACATTGTTTATTTGTTAGGAAATGTTGTAATAATTTAATAACGGTTAATGGGAAATTAAATTATAGTCGATGAGATTGTTAGCATGTTCTTGCAACCTGCAATAAGTGGAAGTTGTACAATATACATTAGTTTTATTACTTGATCTTTGAACGCTATGGATGGGTTGGTCGGTCGTATAAGGTGAAAGCTGTTTTATATGTACTGGATCTTTGTTTAAATGTTGTAAATAACTGTTTGGTATCATGATATGATTTAGATAATTATTACTTTTGTGTTGTTCTTGTTGAGTTGGGAAATGGAAATCGAAGTTCGTTGGTACACGTTTTGATCATGTAAGACAGGTGTTAGGGTTGGTGATAATTACAGATATTCCTTTTGGTTGAGTAAGGATAGAAAGTAGAATATACAAAACTTGAAATAAGGCTTTGTTTTAAGTTATTTTACTGTTTATGCATAATGATGTTCGATTTTATGTGACGATTCGCTTTGTTTGTTTTGTTTATCTCCATGCATCTACAGGGGTTTTCTTTTGTTTAGTTTTGCGTGAATAAAAGATCCGAACACCAAAGACAAAGTCTCCCGAATTACTCATTCGTGTGATGCGAACCCTTATGAACTTAGCACGTTCATACTCTCGTGCCCAATCCACGACATAAATAAATGCAAAAATGAGATAGCAACCCCATTAATATTTTCTCTCTTCTTCCGCTTTTGTCCTCCTCCCTTTTATTTCTTTCCCCGTCTTCCTCTTTCCCATCTTTCCTTTTACATCGGCTTTCCCTCTTCTCTTTTTTCGTCAAAACCGGGGGGGGGGGGGGTCCCGGGGGGGGGGGGGGGGCACTATCATGTGCCGCTTAAAAGAACCCCTTTTTCACACCCGATCGCAGCTCTAAAGATACCCGATTTTCAAAAATTGCCGCTCCATAGACCCCCGGAATGACTTGGCTAGGTAGTTGAGTAGCGCCAAGTCCATTATTCTTCTTCTAGTTCGGCTCCATAGACCCCCGGAATGACTTGGCTATGTATTTGAGTAGCGCCAAGTCCATTATTCTTCTTCTAGTTCGGCTCCTTGGACCACCATTTGAGCCTTTTTGAGGGTTTCCGTAGGTCTTTGGTAGCTCCAAGTCTATGTATTTTGTAGTTTTAGTCTGCTCCTTAGACCCCTTAACTCCCGTTTCAGGGTTTTTGTAGCTCCAAAGACCCCCGGGGGGTATTTGTGTTAAAAAATCAACAATACCCTAACCCTAATTATGTAATAATCTTGTATGGTAGAACCATGGATACTACTAGTACTATCCATGGTAGAACAAAACATTGCACATTTCGAGCGATGGTTACCGCACGCGGGGGTAGTTCAGTTTGGTTATAATTGTTGTGAGGTCATGAAAAAACTAAGTGTACATTTGGGAAAACAAACAATTTTAATGACAGAATCAACTTTGTTCGATCAAAACTTGGTTCAGCAAGGGCTAAAATGTCCATAAATTTATCTGATTGGAATAAATGACGGAGGCCAACTAATATTCAAAAATCCTGCGCATTTCTGAAAATATACCACAATGGTTTATTATTTACCAAACATCACATTTACATGTTTTCATTAAAAAATGGTTGAAATTTGAGGTAACTGGAGGGTGGCCTTTTGTGTTAAAGGGATCTAGTAACTTTGTTGACATGTGCAAAAAGTGATGAAGGGTTGATGCAATGTATATTGTTGTTATCTCATATGTCCCCAGGGTATTGTGTGAAAATTTCAAGTCAAATGGACATTGCATGGCCAAGTAATGAGCGAAAATGCAAAGCGATATTCACCAACTCACTGCACTCACTTAGTACACGGTTTTAAAACTCCGGGGGGAGTTTTTCTTATCTGAATACTTCGATCATAGGCTACATAATCTTTGTAACGAAAGGGAAATTTGAAAAACCGAAACCGGTCCCATGATTTTATTGTTAATAACAACCAGGTATGAGGGAACCGCTAGAATTAAAATTTTATTTTGAGGATTTAGACAATGTTACTAAGTCCCTTTAAGAATTGTTTGTTGAATGAAAACAGAACGGTTATACTATGTGTACCCACCGATCGATGGGTGTACCGTGTACATGATGTTTGTGACATCAGGTAAAGGAATCAGGATCATTATTATTAGAAGGGAATACATCACATTGGATATAAATGCCGAATCTGGGATAGTGTGGCTCACAGGAAAGTGGAGGGAACACGTAAAGTGTTGGGTAAGTTTGAGAATAAAGGAGAATATTGCAAATAACTTTACGGTCATTTAAAATGATGAAGGGTATTGTTCTTTCTCACGTAGTAATGTTGTTTTAAAGGTATCTAGTAACATTGTTGGGAAACTGTGCAAAACTTATGAATGGTTGATACATTGTGTATTATAGAAATGTGAGCGGATTATGTCCAAAGAGTGATATGAGAAAATTCCATGATAAATGAATGTCACATGACCCGAGTAATGGGCGAAAATCCGAAGTGGTATTTGCTTACTCACTGCACTTACTTTGTACTAAATCAGAATTCTCTACAATAGAGAGTTTCAAAATCCCGACAAAAGAGAAATTCGGAAGCAATATGAAGCTCAAAAAGTGAGAATGTTTTAAAAGGGAGGCATTTATTTTATAAACAGATTCTACTGATTAGGCTATTTCCACAATGTGGAAACAACTCTCCATCAGGGAATACGGCATCGTATTTATAACTCGAAAGGTAATGAGCTGTGTGCAGGTGTTGCAAAGGTGAAGAAGCTAGATTTCGTACTATACAGATTTTTAACAAATAAATCAACATTTCAGTTTATTCAAACCATAAAACAGAAATAACAAATAGAAATGGCAGTTTGATAATTAAATATACAAAATGGTTTTGGACACCATAACAGCAGGAGCTTGTAGATTTGGGCCCTTTAATTTTGATTGAAAATCTAAACTCAAATACGGTAGTGAGAATGTTTCAAAAAGCAGAATGTATTTTATATTAAAGAAATTCATTTGATTTCCGCAAGGTGGAAGGCAGCTATTCTCCGGGGGATACGGCATCGTGTCTATAACTCGGAAGATGAGGAGCTGTGTGCAGGTGTTTCAGAGGTAAAGAAGATCGCCCTCTACCGGTTGCTGGATCTTGTTTATGCTGACTCAGATGGTTCAGAGTCCTAAATCAGAAGCACGGTGCCATCTTGTGTAATTGTAATACGTTTTTTTCGAGGTATACATGTATGAAATACTGTGTATACATGGGACTTCACATGAATAACTTCAGGACTATTGTTATATTATGGTAAATCATTGGGTGAACACATTTATTGGCCGAAATGTAGTTCGTTGAAAAGATAATTTCTTCATAGTCGTCTTTTATTTGTAGAATCCAAATTACAGCATCGTTCGCTTTACAATCTCATGCGGGTGTTATATTCATTGTCATCTATCTACTGGAGAATGTTTAGATGATTGGTAAATCGCGGGTTCTCCCGCGTGTTATTGATATTATTGTCACCTTGGGTTCGCCATTAACAGGTATTTTGCCTATATTCGTACTGTGCATGTTTCCCTTGTTCTTTTTATCTGAAATAAATTAATACAAACATATATGAAATTAAATTAAATGTATAATGGCAACAATCTAGGAAATCCAAACGCTGCATATAAATTTGTCTCAAATGGTATTATTATTCATATTTTACTTAAATACATAATAAATAGATACAGGTGCATAATCTTTTGTTATTGAATATTGTCACCTTGGGTTTGCCATTAACAATTATTTCACATTAACGGCAAATGTCTAGATCTATCTTCGTACCGTACATGTTTACCTTGTTATTATCTGAAATAAATGAATATAAATTATGAAATGAAGAAAAAAATTAGGAAATCAAAACGCTGGCATATAAATGTGTGTCAAATGTTATTATTATTCATAATTTTACATGATACACAGCATACTTATATATTTTTTGTTACGTAATCCATCTCCGGCCTTCGATCACAATACAATAGTTATATACATTGCTATTAGAATAAATGGATGTTGAGGATGCCTCTTTCTGCTTTGCATGCAATGATACAAACTGCAACGTCGCTAACACCACATAATGATTGAGGTAGTACACTGCAAAAACTAGGGTGTAAAATTAACACCACTGGTGTCTATATTGGTCCAGACCAGCCTGGTGTAGACCAATATAGATACCAGTGGTGTTCATTTAACACCAATTTAACACCTTCGTTTGTGCAGTGTAGTGATTTAAACAAATCCATGTCAACATTATTTTGGCCCACATTTCGGTTTAATGCCCTGATTGTAGGCAGATCGGAGGTAGACGAAGACAAATTGCGATTTCAAAATGGCGATAGGGTAAACCAAAGTGTGACGAAACAACTGTTCATTGTTATACGTACTAGTAACTGGTTCGAAATAATGTCAGGCAAGTCGGAAATTTGGGCGGTTGCAAAATACTCGCCCAGATTCAACCAACTACCAAAGGCCTGAATCAAATGACAGGCTGTTTAGAACAAATACGTTGTGGCAAAAGAGTGTGACATCACTATATTGGTACTAAACTGATACTGATAGACTATTTTAATTTTAGTGTATTTTGTCCACGATCGGAAGATGTGTTTGCGTACATGTATAATAATTAACCATGAAATACATAGTAAAAATGTATAATAATAGTCAAGAACAATAATGATAAATAGCACATAAACACATTGCTATTAGTTTGACGAATGTAATTTATATTTGAATGTTACAAAACTAACTAATGTATAACATCTTACTGATCTTACCTATTCATCAATATAAATTATTAATATTGCAATTTATGAGCAAACAAATTCCCTAAGTGACCCATAACTTAACATGCTGAACATATAAAGAATATAATAATGATAAAGTATGTATTACAAAATACATAAGTACTCTTTAGAATAATATTTGAGCGTGTGTATGTATATATGGATCCCAATATTACTGACATAAAATATGCCTTGTATGTTATCCATCTTTTTACCCCACTTATGTTCATGTTTTACTAATTTGGAAGTTTGAAATATTCCTGTATTTACATAAAGAGTTAGTTCACACACAATATTATAGTACATAATAAGTAATTGAGTGGTCTTCAATTTAAAAAAATCGTGCAGTACATATGTAACCGTGCGTATATACAAAATCCGCAATTATAGGCAGAAAAAGAGACAACATAACAATTGTTATTTAATTAGTATTTTTACTTCCACCATAGTAAGATAAATTTGCATTCAATAAATTACGGATTTTGTATTAGTACCTAGAATGGAACAAAACGTTACAATTACATTGGTTCTTGCTCTACTTGGCATAATCATGAATTTCAGATTGCCAGATAAGAAATATCTATTCTGTTATTGTATGCGTACAATCTTTTGCATTGATAATTTATTATTTATATAATCATTATATAGAACGAATTATGGGATTGTATTGACTTTTTGCCTTTTCGTGGATACATTTATAATACTTATATTCTTTTCGATTCTTTCCAATCAGGAAAACCATTAAATAGTTGTCAGGCCTGTTTTGTTTTGCTCGTCGCTTTTTTGTTAGCTGGTAGTTTTCGTTTTCGGGCTTTGAATAGTGTACGCACCCACGGGTTGGAGACCACCTTGGATAATTCGTTCCTGGCTACGTCACTGTGGTTGGGTCAATTTTCATTTGAGAGCGTAGACCGTTCCCATGTAAATCAATAAGTTTTCTCCATTTGCTGCAAAGTTCGTCGACCTCTTGGACGTGCCAAAGGTCATGCAGCACGTCCCACCCTTTGACCTGCGTACTCAAGATGTAGTCATTCTGCGGCTGCAGGGAGTGGATGTAGAGCCCCATCATCAGCGACTGCGCAAAGCGCGCCGCCACGCAATAGTACAGCGCCTTCCAATCGCGCTCACTGATCATGACGTCATTTCCGGCAAAGTATCCGGCGAGGAGAACGCCAGCGCTTTCGAAAGGGCAGCGCTCCAAATTCGGGCACTGCATCATGTACATGACCGCTAAGGCGAGATCGAATACGACGCACGTGTACATCATGTCGTCCCAGTCGACAACGCCGATCACATCCTTCTCTTCTTTGACGACTATGTTGTTGTTGTTTTCTTCGATAACGGAAGACTTCGGACCACGGTTTTCTCTCACTAAGATATTGAACTCATTGAAATCGCCGTGAATAAGCCCTGCATATGAATATCGATAAAAGTAATGTTACAGATTCAAGTAGAACAAGTTTGCGGTATACAGCCTAGCTATACACCGTGTCCCAGAAAAAACGAAACCGGGTTTCATGGCAGAAATGTTATGTTATAATGAATAATTTCCTTGATGATATATATATGTCTGAAAAGCTATGTGTCTCTTCTTTTATTTGATATACAACTTATGGCACATAATTCACGCATGACTGAATTAGAATGATAGAAAGTGGTGTTACCAAAAATTCAATTTGCGCGCAGAAATTGCAAGTTTGGGTGAGGTTTTGGGGAGAGTTTTAAGAGTAGTAAACGTACTTATTTTGAAAAAGGACAGACACCGCATGAAAATTCATAATTTTATCTTTATGACACCTCATGATTAAAAAATAAATTATATATGCCAGAGAACGAATACAATGAAAACATGCTTGATTCCAGCCCAAATGAGTAACTTTCCTGATCTAGCCGGTTTCCTGATCCCCATGTTTGTGTAAATTCACTCATGCATCAAAGTCCATTGTCAGCTGCTAGTCAGGAAAGCTGAGCGACTTCTTACTCAACTTTCACTCATTCGGGCAGAAATCAGGCATGTTTTCATTGTACTCGTTCTCTGGCATAAATCATTTATTTTTTTTTAGCATGAGGTGTCATGTAAAAGATAAAAATATGAACTTTTATGTGGTGTTTGTCCTTTTTTTAAATAAGTACGTTTACAACTCTTAAAACTCACCCAAACTTCAAATTTATGCGTGCAAATTGAATATTGGTAACACCACTTTCCATTGTTCTAATTCAGTCATGCTTGAAGTATGTGCCATAAGTTGCACATCAAATGAAAGAAGAGACACAGAGCTTTCCAAGCATATATATATCATCAATTAAATTATTCATTATGACAGAAAATTTCTGCCATGAAACCCGGTTTCGTTTTTTCTGGGACACGGTGTATTATCATAATTACTGTACCGTGTAAGCCGAGCATATATATATATTCAAGTCCTACATGTATGTCCTATTATACTTATCTTTTTTGTCGTATACAACATCAACATTTGGAAAGGGTCCATCGAAACCGTCGAAATAAGCATGATGATTTGAGTATAATGATTTTAGGATGCATGTCACCTATGGACCGTATATATCATGATAGTGCAGTATGATCGAACCCAGCGCACCCCCCCCCCCCCCCCCCCCTCCCTCCTGGCTACGTAACGAGTCTGTCGGGTATATATGCCACCCATGCATTGTCTATGCATAGCCTGCTGCTCACATCGCAGTATATAGTCATGTTTGTATGAGTGTTTCAACCCACCTTTGGTTAACTTGTCCTCTTCGAGAAGTACTCGCTCTTCGAAGGCGTCCAGCACTTGTCCGATGAGAGCCCGCCGCGATGGGTCGTCCACGAGATGCAGGTAGCTTCTCACACCCGGAGCTTTCTTCAGGGACCAGATGTATTGCCTCTCTTTCTCGATGAACGACTTTGGGTCTACCTGGAACAGCTGAAAAGGGGACCAAGAACAATTCGTTTCTAAGTGATTCACTATAGATTATTTGAACGATCATTTTATTGTGATAATTGATTTTGTTAAAGAAAGATGACGAAGCAGTATATCGATAGATGCATGTAACTTCTCACACCCGGAGCTTTCTTCAGGGACCAGAGCTATTTCCTCTCTTTCTCGATGAACGGCTTTGGGTCGACCTGGAACAGCTGAAAGAAAAAGATCCAATAACTCAGAGCTTAAGTTTCTATATAATGTAATTCACTACATATTTATATACCGGTAAACGATCCGTTTATTATGATAAGTAATAGAAAACAAAAATGACGAAGCAAAAGCTTAAAGGGATCTAATAACTTTGTTATCAAACCACACACCATATAATTTACGAAACTGCTACGATGTATTTACTACAGAACAGATAATTTACAAAACGAAGCATTTTACATTTTTTTCTCACTTTCGCGAGTTTGTCTTCGTAGAACTATGTAAACAAGCATTGTGACGTCACGGGGTTGCACACCTTCTGCACGATGGTTGCGCGGTATCGGCACGGTGGTTGCGCGGTATCCGCACCGTGGTGCAGTTGCTGAAAAGTAATCAATGCCCACGTGATCGGTATTAGCCAATCATGTTACTGAATTTACCGGAGCCGTTTTATAACAACATACAAACGCTGGCGATATCAATTCACAGTAAATGAGTTTTATAATTTACCAAAACACTTCAATTAGTAGGCGGTTTCCAGGCCAAATTTGTATCATCCCATATTAGTAAAAACATATTCTTTCACATGATTGGTAATAAGAGCATACATTTAATTTGTGTGTGGGGCGTTTCCCACTAATGGCCCGGTCAGATATCAACGGATAGCGGAAACGAATGCCCAACGAATAGAAAATTTGCGAAATGAAATTATCCGGTTAGGAAAGTCGTCTTCATTGCTTTATGTACAAAACATAGAACAACGTACATCACCGGACAAGGAACGGACAAGAAACGCATACGAACGGAGACGAACGGATGGAAAATTTAGCTCTCCGTTTGACGTCCGTTTATGCAATCCGTTGATACGTGACCGGGCTATAACTGGCATTTGCCTTTAATCATTATATCGGCATGTCGTGGCTATATACGGCAAGGCTTTACATGTCTGTATGACTGTGACATACTATAATGCCAACCTTCAATATTTACCTGAAAGGCTTGATGAACTCTGCCCATGAGTTCGCCGATCTCATAGCACATCTTAGCGGTATACAGCGGGGCACTCCTTACGAACTGACCCGGTATGAATTTCATAACTCGTGCCAAGAACATCCCAATATGCTCCTCCCCTGTATCTATAAATTACGAAAGACAAAAACACAGAACAAAAAGGAATGCCAATTTCGGAAACGGTTCATTTTTATAAACATCATCATAGAGTACCGAAGTGCGACGTCAGAGCTATTCATTGCTATGGGTGATGGTTCTAATCAATGTCAGGCAAGTAATAAATTGGCAATCTAGCGGTTGCTAAGAAAGCAATCGTCCGGCTCCGACCCACTACTTAATGTCAGTATGAAAGGAAAAGTTGTTTAGAAACGGGTTAGAACAATAACTATGCCATAACAAAAGCATGTGACGTCACTACTTCGGTACTCTATAGAGCCTTGATTTGTCAATGCGTTTTAGGTAAATGACGTCGTCGTATACAAATGACTTAGTTCCCCATCATTATTCTCCTTCTCCTACTCCTCCTTGTCCTCTTCCTCCTTCTCCCCGCCCTCATCACCCCCATGATCATGCTCATTATCATCACTAGGTATATTAAACCCATCACCATCACATAATTACCACTACCACCACCACCAGTTTGAACCACCATCATCATCGTCATCTTCACAATCATCATCACTGCCGTACTTAGAAGTTTGATATCACCATGATGATGAAGATTATGACGGTGATGATGATGATTAAGTGATCACAATGATGCTGATAATGGTGGTGTATGGTGATGAAGAAAGATGAAGAAGAAAGTGAAGAAAGTGTGGTTAAAATAAGGCCTAAATCCAAAAAATGGTACTGCTGTTATTGTTATGTTGATGAGTGATGACGGATGAAGATAGTGATGGTGGCGAGGGTGTTCATGATGGGAATGACGAATGATGATGATGATGATGATGATGATGATGATGATGATGATGATGATGACGATGATGGTGGTGGTGATGATGATGATGACGATGATGATGATGATGATCACAATAATGGTGGTGCATGGTGATGAAGAAAGATGATGAAAGTGAAGAAAGGGTGGTTAAAATAAGGCCCAAACCCAGTGCATTCGACATACCTTTATCGTTGAAGCAAAATTCTACCCGAGAAATATATTCTTTCTGCATGTTTTCGACAGGTATCGGACACGATATACCATGGTCTTTTCCGCAGGAAAGAAGGATGTCATTCTGTAGCCTGTACGCCTCAAGGAGCTCGGAGTCTTCCGAGTTTAGGATCTTCAGGACAAACTTCTCCCGCGGGCTACCGGTGTGGCTGCCTGGGAGACGCCCCTCAATCAGCAGGTTCTGGTTGTGGTAGCTGGTGAATTCCTTCAAGAAGATGACGTCCTTGAAGCCATAAGCCCGTCGGATGAAGCTTACACCTTGGTCGGGGGATATGTTCGGCTTCACTCGTCGGTTTTCTGCATGGAGGTTCGAATTGACTGCGGGAACAACACCGCCATTTTGTTGTTGCATGTTTTATTTCGGTTGATTTTGTTTTCTCCTCAGGTTAAATATATAGATACGGATGCAATCTTTTCAAGGTAGATAAGGATTGGCATCCGATCGTCGTGAGATACAAGTGTAGAATAGTTTTGCCTAACAGATCTATAATTTACATCAATAAGTCTACTGATCCGAGTTAATTGTCCATATATGTGGTTCATCAAAGCATGAAGTTGTATTCCAGTGATTATGTAATACACTTAAATGACTTTTTATAAACTGGGCTCCAAAAGAAACTTATCACTTCTTCAGAGCGACACACATTAAAACCCAAAGCATAAAAAGTAATCATAATTGGGCATAGAATAGATATAATACTCCTTAGCAAGCTCATCTAAAAAAAAATTATGTTTGCTTTAGTCAACAAAGAATGAAATAAGGTGAAATCGCAAGAGGTAATTTTTCAAAAATCACAGAAACTGCTCGCTTTCCGGGCACAGAGCTCAGTATATACGGACAATAGCCAGTCTAGTGTTCGGTTACATAACCCGCTTTGAAGTTGAATGAATAGCTATAGAAAGTTCTGAATAGACCGCCTTTCGTGGAGGTTCGCAGCGAGCAGTTTCTGTGATTTTTGAAAAGTGACCTGTAGTGATTCCATGCAATTTTTCTCTTTTTTGGCGAAAGCAAACTTGTAATTTTTGAGATATGCTTCATAATGAGAATAATAGCTTATCTGTGTCTAAATATATGAATCAATTTGGTGCTATGGATTTTAGTGAGCGTCGCTCTGAAAAAGTGATAAGTTTCTTTTGGAGCCCAGTTTATATTATATATAATGTAATATATACATCATGACAAATAGTAAATATGACTCTCTTTTATTAACTGCCAAACTCTGACTTATTGCATGTAATCACCTCCCTTAAAGGGATCTAGTAACTGTGTTGACATGTGCAAAAAGTGATGAGTGGTTGATACAATGTATAGTGTTGTTATCTGAAATGTCCACTGGGTGTTGTGTGATGATTTCAAGTTAAATGGACGTTATATGGCCGAGTAATGAGCAAAAATGCAAAGTGATATTCACTAACTCATTGCATTAACTTTGTACACGGTTTTCGCGGTCCAGTGGATAATTTATCATCTGAACACTTCAATCGTTAATATATTTTTAACGAAAGGGGAATGTGAAGAAGAAAAAAACCTGTCCCATGCTTGTATTGTTAATACGAATACAACAAGGACTATTTATGAGGGAATCGCTAGAATTCCCTAGAATTCCAATTGGAATTTGAGGATTTGGACAATGTTACTAAGTCCCTTAAAGTATATGAAGTTTGAAGCTTGAAGTTTATTAAAGGAGAATTCCGGTCGAGTTTAAACAAAATACAGTATATTGGAAATAAATCTAGGGATGTGCTTGAATATTTTCAGGATTTGACTCTCTTTGGTTGATTTCTAAGAGATTTTTCTAATGTCATTAACTCTGAGGAAATAATTAAATTTACTGCACACAATCATGAGACCCTTACGTAGCACCCTCATTTTGCTCAATTTCTTGAGTAGGCTTGAATCCGGTGCCACTGCATTGTGATCACTGCATGTGTCATTTATAATAGCCGGTCATGCAGAGCCAGCAAATTCAATAACCACGTTTACAGGACTTTGTGTCTATTCAAATTCCAATGAAAGCCAAACGTGTTACAATTTCGGGCAGGCAAGTATTTTCAAACGGTTCAACAATGTAGTAATGCTCAAAGGCACGGTTGAGTGGCGCATCGTGGACTAAACTATTCATGATCGAGCATTGTATTGGTCCGATCAAAAGAACACATTCGCTGCAGTGTAAAAACATAGATAGGCGCATAGTGAGGGTCGCACGTCACAAATTGGTGCATTGTGGGATAGAACAAGCTCGCTCGCGAATTTGTGTCATTAGAATTTCAAAGCCAATTATAAGAACCCACAATCATACTTTTTTCATACAAAATTGTGTTTATTGACCTAGAATATCTGTCTTTCAATCATTAGAAGCTTGAACTCGTGTGGAAGTCCACTTTAACAACAACGTAATTATGTATGTATATCAACTGTACATGGTTTACAAAACAATGAATCACTGCAATAGATTAGTAAACTTAATTAATACTTACATGCTATAAAACACACTTTCTTATTATATATGAAAAAAATCCTGAAAAGGGGTGCAATGCAGTAGGCCTACGAAACGACATTGTAGTTTGTATAATTGAAGATACTAACTCTTTTAGAGAGAGAGCGGGCCATGTAATAAGAAAACATATTATTGTTTGGCGTCAATACTAACAATAAATGGCGGTGTACTATGAAATAAACTTTAAAATTCTCCATAAGTTATGTACATGTATAAAACCGAATGTACCTTCATTGTTAATTCATGAATAATATGATGATCGAAATGCACTTACTGTAATATACACTGTTGCCCATAAAGTTGGAATATTTTTTTTTACAACTTTATACGAAGTTAAATCTGTCACTGTGACTTATTTATGATATGTGTGGAGTATATGACCGCAATAATGTATTTATCAAGTTCTTAAAACCATATTACAATGAAATTAAAGTACAATATTATTCGCAAAATTTATATTAAGGGTAAAACAAAAAAGGGGCTTAACAACAGCAGTATTATGATTTTTTTTTTTACAATTTACCTCTTGGTACACTTGAGTATAATTGGTACTTCCTCCCCCCCCCCCCCCCCCCCCCACAAAAAAAATAAACAAATACATAAATAAATACATTTTAAATAAATGTAAGGGTTTTGGTTGTTTTAATTCCATTTGAAAGTTCATTGAATAAAACATGTGAAATGAAAATCATTTCCTTTTGAATGTTTTCATAGTTGTACAATTTTATTTCAAAATATTGTATTTATATATTATACCGGGATATTATATCGTTTATCCAGGCCATATCTTGATTCTTAAGAAAATATATAAAATGCTTATACACTTCTTTCAAATCACTATTTTAACAAAACATCACATGCACAATTTTGTATGAAAAATGGTTGAAACCTATCGAGCATGGTGGAGTTAAACTATTAGTTTGTAATGTAATGGTGCAGGTTTTCTTACTAAAATTCAGTTTGACCAAAACTCAACTATCTCTTTAACATGACACATGTTGGAGCGGACTTTTGTTTGCATGAAAATGTTCAATATTCAAATGTCTATCAGTCAATTGGTAACTAATATTGAATATGACCCTGACCCCTGATTGGGCCACCACTGACACGGGTCTTAAGACGTCGCCGGATGCTGTCATCGAGCTTGTTGACGCTGTCAAAGGACTGCTCGTCCCACTCTTTGGTCAGAGCCCGAACTAAATATTGTTGAGTATGGAGAGAGTTGCCTCTATATTACATTGATGGCTCGGGCGAGGACATCCCAGACATACTCAACACATAGGCGTACCCAGGGGGGGGGGGGGGTTGGGGGTTCAAACCCCCCCCCCCCCCCCTTTGACCCACAAATGACTGTTTTGGGTGCTTTGAACCCCCCCCCCCCCTTTTCAAATTGTAACTGGTCTCAAGACCACATTTTAGCGATCTCGACCGTCTTTATCGATGGTCTCTGCCTCGAAAAGTGCCAACAACCCTGTTCTCGGCCTCGAAAATATCGAAAATTCTTGGTCTCGGCTTCGAAAATTTTCTTCAACTCCCCCCTCCCCTCCCCCCCTCCCCCCCCCCCCCCCCCACTCCCCCGCTTACAGGATTCTCTACCAAATGGGTCTTGGTCTCGGTCTCGAAAATGTTAGACTGGACTTGGTCTCGGTCTCGAAAATATCGATAATTCTCGGTCTCGGCTTCGAACATTTTCTACGACTACCCACCCCCCCCCCCCCCCCCCCCTCCCCTTGAAAAAATCCTGGGTACGCCACTGACTCAAAAGGGCTCGTATCGGGGTAAGAAGCATGCCATGGTAACTGCTGCAACCCCTTCTTATCAAGACATTCTCTAACTGCAGCTGCCCTCTGGGACATAGCGTTGTCGTCTTGCCGCCGGAAATGGTTTCCGTGGGGTCTTCTTGCGTGTGGGAAACATTAGTTTTACAGGATGTCCTGGTGGACGATGGCGTCGACATTTGGAGATCGTGATTGGAGCGGTAACTGATGTTGATGGTGATGGGCGGAATAATGATGATGGTAATTTGTTTTTCTTATTTCCCCTTATACGAGGGACTTTATTTCAGAATACAAATTTCACAAAGTATTTACACAGTTAACGAATACAATTATGAACTAAAAGTGCTCTAATATTTAGGGTATTCCGACCACATTTCGTATTTTGTTTAGAAAATGATAACAGTTCAAATCAATTATTCATTAACAAAGTTTTGCACACGAATTACAATGACCTTTTCAACGATGTTTATATTATACATAAATTATGGAAGATTATATTTGCTATCATCTTGCAAATCATTTAACTGATTGTAGCAGCACAATTACATGTACCACGTATTTTTTTTTCCATTTAAATCAATCATATTTGAGGGTAGTATTATATGGAAAAGTTTGAAATTAAATTGCTTAATATCATTAATCAATATCAATTTGTTTTAATAAAAGATAATTCCAATTAAACTTCTCTCGTAATTCAAAACATTCTTGCCAAAAAACATATATAGTGGCTCCGTCTTAACATAAAAACAAAGTAAAATGTTTTGCTTTTATAATACTGATATTTAAACAAAAATTATCATTATCATAATTTTGCGGTACCTTTTTTTTCTTGTTTCTCTAACCAAAATTTAGGAAAAGACTTTCAACAAACATGAAATTATACAATAAATTCCTTGCTACATCGTCAGAAAGACATGATTTAAATCATACCATTAATTATTATAAATTACGTTTTTAACCCATTCAGGTATGGTCTAGAAAATCCTCAGGCTTTGGTCAATGGAGAATACATGTTATGGCAAAACCAATCAGTCCTGACATTCCTGGGGGTGTTTCACAGAGATCCTAAGTTGATCTTAGCACTAACCCTGATAGCAAACACTGGTAAAAATGACGTCAAATTTACGTCGTTTTTCGTCGTGCACGTCGTCTTAAAGACGTCTTAAATTCACGTCAAAAAGTGAAGATTTTGCACCCGCGTTTTACCGTCATATAGACGTCATATTTTGACGTGAAAATGACGTATTTTTTTCTGAAAAGGCGTCTTTACGACGTCTTGAAGACGTCAATTTGTACCATAAATTACGCCATTTAGACGACATAAAGACGTCTTATTGGTCAATATAAGACATGATGTTTACGTCTGGATTTGACGTCATTTCCACCTTATGTACGTCGTCTTTAAGACGTCGTAAATTCACGTCAAAAAGTGAAGATTTTGCACCCGCGTTTACCGTTTTATAGACGTCATATTTTGACGTGAAAATGACGTATTTTTTCCGAAAAGGCGTCTTTATGACGTCTTTAAGTCGTCAATTTGTTCCATTAATTACGTTATTAAGACGACATAAAGACGTCTTATTGGTCAATATAAGACGTGATTTTTACGTCTGGATTTGACGTGATTTTCACCTTGTGTACGTCGTCTTTAAGGACGTCGTAAATTCACGTCAAAAAGTGAAGATTTTGCACCCGCGTTTACCGTGATATAGACGTCATATTTTGACGTGATAATGACGTATTTTTATCCGAAAAGGCGTCTTTATGACGTCTTTAAGTCGTAAATTTGTTCCATTAATTACGTTATTAAGACGACATAAAGACGTCTTATTGGTCAATATAAGACGTGATTTTTACGTATTGATTTGACGTGATTTCAAGTCGTGTACGTCGTCTTAAAGACGTCATAAATTCACGTCAAAAAGTGAAGATTTTGCACCCGCGTTTATTGTCATATAAGACGTCATATTTTGACGTGATAATGACGTATCTTTTTCCGAAAAGGCATCTTTACGACGTCTTGAAGACGTCAATTTGTACCATAAATTACGCCATTTAGACAACATAAAGACGTCTTATTGGTCAATAGAAGACGCGATTTTTACGTCTGGATTTGACGTCATTTCCACCTTGTGTACGTCGTCTTTAAGACGTCGTAAATTCACGTCAAAAAGTGAAGATTTTGCACCCGCGTTTACCGTCATATAGACGTCATATTTTGACGTGATAATGACGTATCTTTTTCCGAAAAGGCGTCTTGAAGACGTCAATTTGTACCATAAATTACGCCATTTAGACGACATAAAGACGTCTTATTGACGTCATAAAAAGGTCGTCCATACGCCAAAAATAATTGGAAAAAATGTTTTTTAAAAGACGTCACAATGACGTAATGAGGTCGTTCATACAACAAAAAATGATGGCAAAAACTAGTCTTGTAAAGACGTCATAATGACGTCTTAATATTGTCGTGCGTACGACACAAACCTTAATGGCAAAAATGGTCCTTTCAAAGACATTATAAAGACGTCATTATAAAGCCTTTTATACTACAAAATAAATACTTAAAAATTATCTTTTAATGACGTGATAATGACGTCGTTTTTACATTCTTAATATGACGAAAAAGCATTGGAAAAATGGTCTTTGAAAGACGTCACAATGACGTTGTAAAAAGGTCGTCCATACGACATTAAATGATGGCAAAAACTAGTCTTGAAAACACATCATAATGACGTCATATTAACGTCGTCGTACGACACTAACCATAATGGCAAAAATAGTCTTTAAAAGACATCATGAAGACGTCAATTTAAGACTTTTTTATGACAAAATAAATAGTGAAAAAATGGTCTTTGAAAGACGTCAACATGACGTAGTAAAAAGTTCGTCCATACGACAATAAATGATGGCAAAAAAACTAGTCTTGAAAAGACTTCAAAATGACGTCGTAAAGTGGTCGTCCATACGACAAAAAATGATGGCAAACAATAGTCTTGAAAATACGTCAAAATGACGTCTTAATAATGTTGTCCGTAGGACACAAACCTTAATTGCAAAAATGGACTTTCAAAGACATCATAAAGACGTCGTTATAACGTATTTTATACTACAAAATAAATACTTAAAAATAATCTTTTAATGACGTGATAATGACGTCGATTTTACATTCTTAATATGACGAAAAAGCATTGGAAAAAATGGTCTTTGAAAGACGTCACAATGACGTTGTAAAAATGTCGTCCATACGACAATAAATGATGGCAAAAACTAGTCTTGAAAACACATCATAATGACGTCGTATTAACGTCGTCGTACGACACAAACCATAATGGCAAAAATAGTCTTTAAAAGACATCATCAAGACGTCAATTTTTAGACGTTTTTATGACAAAATAAATAGTGAAAAAAATGGTCTTTGAAAGACGTCAAAATGACGTAGTAAAAAGGTCGCTCGCCCAATGACGACAAACTTGACTGACGTCATTTTGAAAAGACTTCAAAATGACGTCGTAAAGTGGTCGTCCATATACGACAAAAAATGATGGCAAAATAGTCTTTCAAAGACATCATAAAGACGTCGTTGTTAAGTCTTCTATACGACAAAAATAAATACTGAAAAAGTGATCTTTAAATGACGTAATATTAACGTAATTTTTACGTCCTTCCATACGACAAAAAACAATTGGAATATGGTCTTTGAAATACGTCACATTAACGTCGTAAAAAGGGCGTCCATACGACAAAAAATGATGGCAAAAAATTGGTCTTGAAAAGACGTCAAACTTACGTCTTTATAGCGTTATTGATACGACATAAACCCGTATGGCAAAAATGGTCTTTAAACGACATTATAAAGACGTCGTTATCATGTCTTCTATACGACAATAATACATTCTTAAAAATGGTCTTTGAACGACGTTATAATGACATCGTTTTTACGTCTTTCCTACGACAAAAATAAATAGTGGAAAAATGGTCGTTTAAAGATGTTATAATGACGTCAATTTTACGTCTTTTATACGACATCAGTCATCATGTCAAAAATGGTCTTTAAAATACGTCA
>JBAMJV010009887.1:0-41167 GCA_037951105.1 Echinarachnius parma | reverse complement strand
GCTGATCCATCCATTCCAGGTAACGGGCAGAAGACGCACATACCGGCACACTACTGGGGCTGGGAGGGTGTTCCGAACCACTGTGTCTTGATCAGAATTAGCTGTAAAGACCTGTGTAAAGATGATAAACATAATGGTCATATTATACTAAGCTGAATAACGACATACATACACAAAATAGTACAGGTGCTCTGATATCTTTCCAATTGTTAAGTCAATATAAAACAGTCAAGTAATCTAACCTTAAACGTGATTAAGAGTACAGGTATCAGCTTTGTAAAGCTTAATCAAACACGTTGTATAGCCTGTTTTTATTATCAACAGATTTATTTTTAAATGATTTAACCTTAAAATTAGTCATCATCGAGAATAACAACCAAACTTTCATTCCCCTGTACCATATGCAAATTATACCTACAATAAGAACTAATTATTAATTTTCACAGGAATGTCAGCACTTGGAGAGGAATTATTCTGGAGTATGTTACCTTTCTGAATGAACGTTTATTTGGAACTGAAACCAACCGAAACTCTCAAAGAACGTACTCGGGTTTACCTTAGAGACAGTGTATCTACATTTTATTTCGTTTGAGAAGGGTAATATATGTATGTTCATAACGTTCATTCGGTTATCAAATATCAATAAGATATATTCCCTCCAATTCCTATCAAAGTAACACTAATGCTTCGATAAATTATGATAGATTTCAATTCATAACTTATATATACACAAAAGATGAACTACATAAAATATAATATACATATATAAACCGAACACAAAAAGTAACTTACCCCCTAAGCAATTGCCCATAATTTCATAACCGATAATTGTTTCAAGATGTCATCTTACCACAATTCATCACTTTATGGCTGAATGAGCACAGATTAAAGACAAAATGGCCCAATTCAAAAGTCACAAGGAATTGCGCGTGCCTGTTCATTGTTGTGAATTAGCACATGTGGCGGAATGCATTGTTCATGGTTTATGAGACAATGCTGTTTGATATTCCATTCATTTATAATTTTTTATGGCACATGTGGTCAAATGCATTAATTGCAATTGTAAAACAGTGCATTTTTTAATTTTCCAATTCTAAATAATTTGTAATGATGATAATACTTTTGCGAATTTTGAAATATGACTATTTTGTCTGTAATGTGTGCTCACTCAACCATGGATTAACGGTTACCTCTTATTATTACACATTATTTTCCTAACTACCATAGGGTTATCTTGGCTAGACGAAATCTTGAAACGATTCTTGGCTATGAAATTATAGGCAATTGCTTAAGGGGTAAGTTACTTTTTGTGTTCGGTTTAGTTGAAATGAAATTTTCCCAAAACCCAATCGTCGTTTACAAAGATACTATAAATCAAAGAATAATCTCAATATGCACTTTCTCCTAAATAGTAATCCAGGTAATCATAAATGGGTTGTGTGGATTAATTGTGTCATTCAACTTAGGAAAGCCGTGAGGAGGGGGAGGATTCAACATCACACTGATAATCTTAATGATTAGAATATACAACTCACCACATCTACTCCGTTATCTGTAACAGTGTCGAAGGTTACACCGTCAAAGCTGTATGTGACCTTGTAGCTCTTCACCCATTGGGGAGCTTTCTGACGTCCTTGTGTTGCCACAGCAAAGACTTGATACGGGGAGCCGAGATCAACCTGGTTGTAACCGAGGTTGTGTGGATTAATTGTGCCATTCAACTTAGGAAAGCCGTGAGGAGGGGGAGGATTCAACATCACACTGATAATCTTAATGATTAGAATATACAACTCACCACATCTACTCCGTTATCTGTAACAGTGTCAAAGGTTACACCGTCAAAGCTGTATGTGACCTTGTAGCTCTTCACCCATTGGGGAGCTTTCTGACGTCCTTGTGTTGCCACAGCAAAGACTTGATACGGGGAGCCGAGATCAACCTGAATTTGTCATAGTGGATCATGATAAGTCGTCAATATCATATTGATAAAATACTACTATTGCTATGCAGTTATTGTATAGGCTAGGATAGTGGTATTTAGCATACGCATAAATATTACACACATTCTATTGTAATTACACTTGAAATGGATCTCAAAGTAATTAATATTACAATTATATTGTTACGTTTAATTTGAGTTCCAACAAACATCATTGTATATTAACTATACTTGTGATGAACAGAGGACAGACTTATCTTATACAAACATAACGATGTATATTTCAATTTTGCATTCACCTAGGTAAGTTTTCAAATATTCATATGTATTTCCCACTTGTTTACATCAGAGTTAGACTTTTTAAAACACTTTCTCTAACCTGAATCCATTGATTTGCGTCAATAATAAGGGCGCTCCATGCTCCACTTTGGTCACCGACACGAACCGCATTCAACCGGCCCCGTCTGGCTCCATGATCCGCATCATACTCGCTAGATGCACTTAGACTCGAATCAGGGATGGTATTGGACTCAAGCCCAAGAGGAGAGGCTTTCAAAGAAAGTGTAATACAGTCATTTTAATTAGGGATAATGTCGGTGCAAATTGACGTGTCATTTAATTATTAAATTGTATTATTTCATATTCCATATGTACATTCTGGACTGTATTATGTATTTTGTTACTTATTTTGCATCTAATGTATTTTAGATGTATCTCTATCACCTTGGTAAATTGTACTCAATTCAGCCAGTTGGCTACCATTTGCAATCTACATGTATGTATATCACAATACATAACTAATGACATCAATACATAAATAGATTTTGAATTCGTCATACTTTGACGAATTAAGGTGATACGTAGCGATAGGTTATGATGATAGGATGATTCCAAAAATAACTACTCAATCATCATATCAATATTATCATATCCCCCCCCCCCCCTGAAAAGAAAGAAAATGAAGAAAAAAGAAATAAAAACAAATATTGCCGTGGATTCGAACCCACGACAATAGACAATTAGATTTTGAGTCACAGATCACACCGCGAGACCAACATTAGTTCTCTTATGAAATGTGGAAAACCGGGGAATATATATATTTGTCAATGTAAGATATTGGTATGCTGCAGCTTATGCACATTTGTCTACCCTCATTTCTAAGTACCTTAAATCGTACTGTGCCCATATTCATGAAACCCCGATAAGCTAGTTGGTTGATCAAATTACAATTTCGATGTCCGCTAGGCTTAGCTGGTGTTCACAAAAGGCCAATAGGCTAAATTTGCAATCGTAGTCAAGGCCTGACCTAGCATTACAACCCATCTGTCTAAATTCCACAAGCATTTGGTATTCCACGACATTGTTAGTCGAAATGCGAACAATTACAACAATAGATCTGCGGTGCGGACTAATTGCATTGAAATCTATTTATGTGGGACCTTCTGTATAGAGCTTTGTTGGACTAACAACAAAGGCGTGAAGTTGAATGACGACCTAACACCCAGCTAAGTTTTTCTCATTCACAAAAGGTCTGGAGCACAAAAACAAGTCACAACCAAAGGGGAAAATACACATTAAGATTTCCTGGGCTAGGTATGCTTGTAACTCCTCGTTATCATAGACCAGTTCTCTGCCTTAAAGACATACAGACAAGAGGGTCTCTTTACATTCCAGTGCAATGATTAAACAATCACGTGTACAATTGTGTCCTTTTGAACAGAATTAGTGACCATTACTCCTGAATCAAAAAGATACTATTACTGGTGATTAATACAATTGTTTTACGGGAATGTCAAGAGCTGTTTTCTTGGGATGTCAATAAATAGAAGGATTTGCATTGATTGTATGGAGTTAAAGGCAAACTTAAACAAATTCCACATGTGAGAAATGGTCAAACCAGTTAAGAACCTTACAATGAATTAAATGACGTTTCATGCGGTACCAGTTGGAAAACATGGCAGCCTCAAGTGTTCAGTCAAAACAGACGATAGTGGTTTAGCCCCTAGAAGAAACATACAACTAGAACTGACAGGAATTATGTACTTCTCAGGAATGTTCAATTTAAAGGGATCTAGAAAATTTCAAGTAAAATGGACATTATATGGCCGAGTAATAGCAAAAATGCAAAGTGATATTCACTAACTCATTGCACTTACTTTGTACGATTGATAATTTAGTATCTAAACACTTCAATCGTAAAAATCTTTTTAACGAAAGGAAACATTTGGAAAACCGAAACTTGTCCCATGCTTTTATTGATAATACAAGTATAACAAGATATGAGGGAACCTCTAAAAGCACAAGTATCTATATTTGTTATATCAGAGCTCCTTATGAAAAGATAATGAACTGAATAAATCAACTAAAAGCAACCTACCTTCTACAACAACATCAAATGTACAATTATCTGCATTCCCTGCACCATCAGTTGACGTGTAGGTGACTGAAGTTGTTCCAATCAGGAAACTATCTCCCGAGTTATATGTTGAAGTCAGTGTCTGGGAGCCAGAGTTGTCAGTTGCATTGGGTGCTGTCCAGGTCACAGTAGCTGTAGCAATCCCAGCATCGGGGTTTACAGTCTGGTTGTCTGGACATCCACTTAAAACTGGACTTTCAGTGTCTATTTTAGTGATATAAAACAAATCGATTATCTCAAGATATCAACTTATTTTGTTAATATTGCCAATGATTAATTAAATGAACACTTATTTAACCAATGATTTAACCAGATTTAATAAGGACTTTAAACATCAACGCACAATTTGATGAAAACACAAAAACCTTAACTTCAGCAATATCATCAAAGGTACAAATATAAGTATTCCCAGAACCGTCGGTTGATGTGTAGGTGACTGTAGTTGTTCCAATTGTGAAACTTTCTCGTGGGTTATGTGTTGAATTCAGTGTCTGGGAGCCAGAGTTGTCAGTTGCAGTGGGTGGTATCCATTTAACAGTAGCTGTAGCAATTCCAACACTAGTGTTTACAGTCTGGTTGGCTGGACATCCACTTATGACTGGATTTTCCACATCTAAAGACAAATTAAGTTTAGAATCAAATTTAACCAAATGGACATGAAACAGTTCATAACATACATTTCACTGGAAAACCAATTATCAAAACTATGCATATAATTTTAAAAAGCAAACAAATTTGAGGGAAAAAAATAAATTAGGGTTTAATCACTTTTAGCACTTAAGGGGCCCAGTGGCGTATAGAGGCGTATACATTCTACATTTTAAAGATAGATATTATGATGCTATACAAACAAATGAATGATGTCTTTTTGCATTATTCAGCTATCTTCATGGTCAAAAGGCAATTTTGCAAAAAAACAGAAATGTACATATTTTGGTTTACAATAGGGTTACCTCTAAAAGCCATCATTAATCTGTTCATCTACACACAAGGAATAATTCCTTACAAATTTCGTTGAATTTGAGTAAATACTTTTCAAGTTTTTAGAATGTTTGTCTTAAAAATCCGATTTTTGGCAAACGAGCTTGAAAGGTCATTATATGTGTTAGATGAATGTGACATGGAATGGATAAAAATAGGAAAATAGCAGGATAAATAGCAGTACTTGGTTCAATGGAAGTTTAGGGCATGTTAATCACATATAAACTGTCATGTTTATTTTTCTGCATGACAATAGATGCTGCTACCTCACTCAGACAAAAGAAGAACACAATTTAGATGGTAAACATTTTGATTTGGGACAATTTTATTTGGACTATTTAGGAAAAGGAGAGTTAAAAATCTCAAATTTACGTTGGAAAATAATCACTTCTGGCCCCAAAAATGATCAACATTGATAACAAAATCCTTAATTTGTCCGATAAATAGCTATCCCCTACCCCACAAAGTATGTATTATCATAAAGCTTATAATCCATGGATCATTTTAAGATAAAAATCTCAATTTTGATGAAAACAAAATTCAATACCCCACTGGGCCCCTTAACTACTGTATAGACCTGCAATCTCATCACCAGAAATGTAATAAGAACACCAGCATTGTTATTCCAAAGATATTATGATGAAAAGAAGAGGACAAAATAATTGAAATATGGGCAAACAGCAAATAAATCATATTAACCATCATACCATTCACAATAATGTCGAAAGTACAAGTATCTGTATTCCCAGCACCATCAGTTGATGTGTAGGTGACTGTAGTTGTCCCAATAGGGAAATTATCTCCTGGGTTATCTGTTGAAATCAGTGTCTGGTTGCCAGAGTTGTCAGTTGCAATGGGTTCTGTCCAAGTCACATTAGCTGTAGCAATACCAGCATCAGTGTTTACAGTCTGGTTGGCTGGACATCCACTAATGACTGGATTTTCCATGTCTGAAATGAATGATAAATTACAACATTTTATTTTTGTTTCTTATTTCCAAAGCATATAATTATATTTGTATGTAATTATACCATTGTAGAGTATTTATAAATGAAGAATGATTAAAATCACTGACAACTATTAGAAGAATGGTGAACATGCAAAGGACTATATTGCTGAATATTTAAACACACACAAATTTACATTTTACAACAACATCAAAGGTACATCTATATTCCCGGCTGCAAGTTGCTGCAATAAAACAAAATCTAATAATAACTAGATTTTGAATTCGTCATACTCTGAAGAATTAAGGTGATACGTAGCGATAGGTTATGATGATAGGATGATTCCAAAAATAACTACTCAATCATCATATAAATATTATTACATCCCCCCCCCCCGAAAAAAAAGAAAAGAAGAAAAAAGAAAGTAAACAAATATTGCCTTGGATTCGAACCCACACAATTAGACAATTAGATCTCAAGTCACAGGTCGTACGACGACACCAACCCTTATTCACATGATAGATTAAAAAAATGATGGTTTATGAGTAAAAGATTGCACTCTGCATTTGCCAATACAAGATTATAGTGTTGATGCGCGGCAGACTAATCATAATTGTATAGAGACACACTATAGTTCCTAAATTCATACTGCTGGATAGTTGAGACCACATTACTTTTAGAGCATAACAACATATCAAAATCTGGGAGAATAAGTGAGATATGGTCGGAAGTCCGCTGTGATCGATTTCAAAATCGATTAAAATTCACATTTTCAATTTTAACCCTCAATATGATGACGTCATAACAATTACTTGGCATAAATGAGGTATGAATTCGTATCTACAACTCATTATCTGTATGAATATTTAAAAAAATGGGGGGTTTATGGACTTTAAAAAAAGTTATGGCCGAATAAAAAATAAGTATGTTTTTAGTTTTTTACCATATTTTGCCAATTTGCGTGCGCGCGTAATTTTGACTTTGACGAGCGCGTACTCCGTTATCATGAGTCAACAATGACTCAAATTGATAGGGTGAGTTGAGGGATGTATCAGGATTGAAAAACATGTAATAAAACGAAATTTGCCCATTCATTTGCGTTATGCGCGCAAATACGCGCGCGCCGACGCGCACGCGCGAACATTTTTGAAACGCTTAAAATTGTCTGACACATATAGTAAATTACTCGGGTTGTGGTTTGAACATTTGTTGACATTTGTTTTCGTTTGACGGACGCGTACGCACGCGTCTCCGAGTGCAAGCGCATGCGCATAAGCTTGAAAGATGACCATTGCCATGATTAATATTAATACTAAGTTGAAATTGAAATTGATGATGCAAAGTCCAAAATTTTCGATTACACAGATACGGAAAATATCCTACATTGATGACGATTATGCAGACAGATTTACATAATGAGGTAAGGACTCCTCGCCGTTATCATTAGCTACTCAATCTTATCAGATTCCTACATGCGACTCCCAGGGCAAAGGGACAATATCTTAAAACCGTTCATACCTTGAACGGGACCTATCCCGTAAAGCTCCATTCTCAAGCTGATCCATCCATTCCAGGTAACGGGCAGAAGACGCAGATACCGGCACACTACTGGGGCTGGGAGGGTGTTTCGAACCACTGTGTCTTGATCAGAATTGGCTGTAAAGACCTGTGTAAAGATGATAAACATAATGCTCATATTATACTAAGCTGAATAACGACATACATACACAAAATAGTACAGGTGCTCTGATTTCTTTCCAATTGTTAAGTCAATATAAAACAGTCAAGTAATCTAACCTTAAACGCGATTAAGAGTACCGGTATAAGCTTTGTAAAGCTTAATCAAACACGTTGTATAGCCTGTTTTATTATCAACAGATTTATTTGAAATGATTTAACCTTAAAATTAGTCATCATCGAGAATAACAACCGAACTTTCATTCCCCTGTACCATATGCAAATTATACCTACAATAAGAACTAATTATTAATTTTCACCGGAATGTGAGCACTTGGAGAGGAATTATTCTGGAGTATGTTACCTTTCTGAATGAACGTTTATTTGGAACTTAAACCAACCGAAACACTCACAGAACGTACTCGGGTTTACCTTAGAGACAGTGTATCTACATTTTATTTCGTTTGAGAAAGGTAATATATGTATGTTCATAACGTTCATTCAGTTATCAAATATCAATAAGATATATTCCCTCCAATTCCTATCAAAGTAACACTAATGCTTCGATAAATTATGATAGATTTCAATTCATAACTTATATATACACAAAAGATGAACTACATAAAATATAATATACATATATAAACCGAACACAAAAGTAACTTACCCCCTAAGCAATTGCCCATAATTTCATAACCGATAATTGTTTCAAGATGTCATCTTACCACAATTCATCACTTTATGGCTGAATGAGCACAGATTAAAGACAACATGGCCCAATTCAAAAGTCACAAGGAATTGCGCGTGCCTGTTCATTGTTGTGAATTAGCACATGTGGCGGAATGCATTGTTCATGGTTTATGAGACAATGCTGTTTGATATTCCATTCATTTATAATTTTGTATGGCACATGTGGTCAAATGCATTAATTGCAATTGTAAAACAGTGCATTTTGTAATTTTCCAATTCTAAATAATTTGTAATGATGATAATACTTTTGCGAATTTTGAAATATGACTATTTTGTCTGTAATGTGTGCTCACTCAACCATGGATTAATGGTTACCTCTTATTATTACACATTATTTTCCTAACTACCATAGGGTTATCTTGGCTAGACGAAATCTTGAAACGATTCTTGGCTATGAAATGATAGGCAATTGCTTAAGGGGTAAGTTACTTTTTGTGTTCGGTTTAGTTGAAATTAAATTTTCCCAAAACCCAATCGTCGTTTACAAAGATACTATAAATCAAAGAATAATCTCAATATGCACTTTCTCCTAAATAGTAATCCAGGTAATCATAAATGGGTTGTGTGGATTAATTGTGCCATTCAACTTAGGAAAGCCGTGAGGAGGGGGAGGATTCAACATCACACTGATAATCTTAATGATTAGAATATACAACTCACCACATCTACTCCGTTATCTGTAACAGTGTCAAAGGTTACACCGTCAAAGCTGTATGTGACCTTGTAGCTCTTCACCCATTGGGGAGCTTTCTGACGTCCTTGTGTTGCCACAGCAAAGACTTGATACGGGGAGCCGAGATCAACCTGAATTTGTCATAGTGGATCATGATAAGTCGTCAATATCATATTGATAAAATACTACTATTGCTATGCAGTTATTGTATAGGCTAGGATAGTGGTATTTAGCATACGCATAAATATTACACACATTCAATTGTAATTACACTTGAAATGGATCTCAAAGTAATTAATATTACAATTATATTGTTACGTTTAATTTGAGTTCCAACAAACATCATTGTATATTAACTATACGTGTGATGAACAGAGGACAGACTTATCTTATACAAACATAACGATGTATATTTCAATTTTGCATTCACCTAGGTAAGTTTTCAAATATTAATATGTATTTCCCACTTGTTTACATCAGAGTTAGACTTTTTAAAACACTTTCTCTAACCTGAATCCATTGATTTGCGTCAATAATAAGGGCGCTCCATGCTCCACTTTGGTCACCGACACGAACCGCATTCAACCGGCCCCGTCTGGCTCCATGATCCGCATCATACTCGCTAGATGCACTTAGACTCGAATCAGGGATGGTATTGGACTCAAGTCCAAGAGGAGGGGCTTTCAAAGAAATTGTAATACGGTCATTTTAATTAGGGATAATGTCGGTGCAAATTGATGTGTCATTTAATTATTAAATTGTATTATTTCATATTCCATATGTACATTCTGGACTGTATTATCAATTTTGATGAAAACAAAATTCAATACCCCACTGGGCCCCTTAACTACTGTATAGACCTGCAATCTCATCACCAGAAATGTAATAAGAACACCAGCATTGTTATTCCAAAGATAATATGATGAAAAGAAGAGGACAAAATAACAGAAATATGGGCAAACAGCAAATAAATCATATTAACCATCATACCATTCACAATAATGTCGAAAGTACAAGTATCTGTATTCCCAGCACCATCAGTTGATGTGTAGGTGACTGTAGTTGTCCCAATAGGGAAACTATCTCCTGGGTTATCTGTTGAAATCAGTGTCTGGTTGCCAGAGTTGTCAGTTGCAGTGGGTTCTGTCCAAGTCACATTAGCTGTAGCAATTCCAGCATCAGTGTTTACAGTCTGGTTGGCTGGACATCCACTAATGACTGGATTTTCCATGTCTGAAATGAATGATAAATTACAACATTTTATTTTTGTTTCTTATTTCCAAAGCATATAATTATATTTGTATGTAATTATACCATTGTAGAGTATTTATAAATGAAGAATACTTAAAATCACTGACAACTATTAGAAGAATGGTGAACATGCAAAGGACTATATTGCTGAATATTTAAACGCACACAAATTTACATTTTACAATAACATCAAAGGTAAATTATATCTATATTCCCGGCTACAAGTTGCTGCAATAAAAAAATATAATAATAACTAGATTTTGAATTCGTTATACTTAAGAATTAAGGTGATACGTAGCGATAGGTTATAATGATAGGATGATTCAAAAAATAATTACTCAATCATCATATAGATATTATTACATCCCCCCCCCCCCCCCCCGAAAAAAAAAGAAAAGAAGAAAAAAGAAAGTAAACAAATATTGCCTTGGATTCGAACCCACACAATTAGACAATTAGATCTCAAGTTACAGGTCGTACGACGACACCAACCCTTATTCACTTGATAGATTGAAAAAACGATGGTTTATGAGTAAAAGATTGCACTCTGCATTTGCCAATACAAGATTATAGTGTTGATGCGCGGCAGACTAATCATAATTGTATAGAGACACACTATAGTTCCTAAATTCATACTGCTGGATAGTTGAGACCACATTACTTTTAGAGCATAACATCATAGCCAAATCTGGGAGAATAAGTGAGATATGGTCAAAAGTCCGCTGTGATCGATTTCAAAATCGATTAAAATTCGCATTTTCAACTGTAACCCTCAATATGATGACGTCATAACAATTACTTGGCATAAATGAGGTATGAATTCGTATCTACAACTCATAATCTTTCCGAAAATTAAAACAAAATGTGGGGTTTATGGGTCTATGCGCAAATACGCACGGCAGACTAATCAAAATTGTATAGAGACACACTGTAGTTCCTAAATTCCTATTGTTGGATAGTTGAGACCGCATTGCTTTTATATCATAACCTCAGCTACAACATATCAAAATCTCGGAGAAAATCGATGGAGAATAAGCGAAATATGGTCTGAAGTCCGCTGTCATCGATTTCAAAATCGATTAAAATCTGTCAAAATTCGCATTTTCAAATTTTTCCATCAATATGATGACGTCATAACATTGCATTTACTTGGCATAAATGAGGTATGAATTCGTATGTACAACTCATTATCTGTCTGAATATATAAACAAATTGGGGGTTTATGGACTTTAAAAAAAGTTATGGCCGAATAAAAGAAAGTATGTTTTTACCATATTTTGCCAATTTGCGTGCGCGAGTAATTTTGACTTTGACGAGCGCGTACTCCGGTATCATGAGTCAACAATGACTCAAATTGATAGTGTGTGTTGAGGGATGTATCAGGATTGCAAATCATGTGATAAAACGACATTTTCCCATTCATTTGCGTTATGCGCGCAAATACGCGCGCGCCGACGCGCACGCGCGGAAATTTTTCAAACGCTTAAAATTGTCTGAAACATATAGTAAATTACTTGGGTTGTGGTTTTGAACATTTGTTGACATTTGTTTTCATTTGACGGACGCGTACGCACGCGTCTACGAGTGCAAGCGCATGCGCATAAGCTTGAAAGATGACCATTGCCATGATTAATATTAATACTAAATTTGAATTGAAATTGATGATGCATGACTGAGATATGATGATTATTGATATTTTACAAAATGGCGTCCTGATGACGTCATAGTGATGTGACGTCACTTCGCAGATCTAAGTTAGATCATGATCTATCATCATATAAAGATTCATGACAATTGATACATCTGATCTTGAGATATGCGACGCACAGTATTCGAACAAAATCAATAGGTGATACGTATCACCTAAATAATATACACCCATATCAAAGGGGACTTCTTTAACAACATTATCTCAATGGATGGTATTGGACTCAAGTCCACAATTTTCGATTACACAGATAGGGAAAATATCCTATATTGATGACGATTATGCAGAGAGATTTACATAATGAGGTAAGGACTCCTCGCCGTTATCATTAGCTACTCAATCTTATCAGATTCCTACATGCGACTCCCAGGGCAAAAGGACAATATCTTAAAACCGTTCATACCTTGAACGGGACCTATCCCGTAAAGCTCCATTCTCAGGCTGATCCATATATTCCAGGTAACGGGCAGAAGACGCAGATACCGGCACACTACTGGGGCTGGGAGGGTGTTCCGAACTACTGTGTCTTGATCAGAATTGGCTGTAAAGACCTGTGTAAAGATGATAAACATAATGCTCATATTATACTAAGCTGAATAACGACATACATACACAAAATAGTACAGGTGCTCTGATATCTTTCCAATTGTTAAGTCACTATAAAACAGTCAAGTAATCTAACCTTAAACGTGATTAAGAGTACCGGTATCAGCTTTGTAAAGCTTAAAGGGGACCACCAGGCAAAGGACAACACATTATTATATGTTTTGGTACCGTTTTGTGATATCAAATAGATACCCAACATTTTGCAAAGGGTTGTGTAATTCATAAACAAAGCAATTAATTTCCACCACTTACGGAACCACTGCTATTTCCTGGTTCCATACGGGCCAAGCATTTGCGAGTGCGCCAATGCTTTCACGCGTACGTCAATAGATTCCCGAATGATTCATTCGCTCTGCACAGTGCGCTCTGGCTCTGCACGCATATAGTCTACGCAATTCAGACCGTATGAACGCATGGTTGAGAGTGGTGATGCGTTTTCCAATTATATATTTTTTCTGAAAACATATTTGTGTGAACTTGTTGAAGGAATGGAATACTAAAGATGGTACCTTTCTATAATAAGAATATTATTTTTGGGTGGTGGTACCCTTTATTCAAACACGTTGTATAACCTGTTTTATTATCAACAGATTTATTTGAAATGATTTAACTTTAAAATTAGTCATCATCGAGAATAACAACCGAACTTTCATTCCCCTGTACCATATGCAAATTATACCTACAATAAGAACTAATTATTAATTTTCACCGGAATGTGAGCACTTGGAGAGGAATTATTCTGGAGTATGTTAACTTTCTGAATGAACGTTTATTTGGAACTGAAACCAACCGAAACACTCACAGAACGTACTCGGGTTTACCTTAGAGACAGTGTATCTACATTTTATTTCGTTTGAGAAGGGTAATATATGTATGTTCATAACGTTCATTCAGTTATCAAATATCAATAAGATATATTCCCTCCAATTCCTATCAAAGTAACACTAATGCTTCGATAAATTATGATAGATTTCAATTCATAACTTATATATACACAAAAGATGAACTTCATAAAATATATAAACCGAACACAAAAAGTAACTTACCCTCTAAGCAATTGCCCATAATTTCATAACGATACTTGTTTCAAGATGTCATCTTACCACAATTCATCACTTTATGGCTGAATGAGCACAGATTAAAGACAAAATGGCCCAATTCAAAAGTCACAAGGAATTGCGCGTGCCTGTTCATTGTTGTGAATCAGCACATGTGGCGGAATGCATTGTTCATGGTTTATGAGACAATGGTGTTTGATATTCCATTCATTTAGATTTTTTATGGCACATGTGGTAAAATGCATTAATTGCAATTGTAAAACAGTGCATTTTTTAATTTTCCAATTCTCAATAATTTGTAATGATGATAATACTTTTGCGAATTTTGAAATATGACTTCTTTGTCTCTAATGTGTGCTCACTCAACCATGGATTAATGGTTACCTCTTATTATTACACATTGTTTTCCTAACTACCATAGGGTTATCTTGGCAAGACGAAATCTTGAAACGATTCTTGGCTATGAAATTATAGGCAATTGCTTAATGTGTTCGGTTTAGTTGAAATGAAATTTTCCCAAAACCCAATCGTCGTTTACAAAGATACTATAAATCAAAGAATAATCTCAATATGCACTTTCTCCTAAATAGTAATCCAGGTAATCATAACTGGGTTGTGTGGATTAATTGTGCCATTCAACTTAGGAAAGCCGTGAGGAGGGGGAGGATTCAACATCACACTGATAATCTTAATGATTAGAATATACAACTCACCACATCTACTCCGTTATCTGTAACAGTGTCAAAGGTCACACCGTCAAAGCTGTATGTGACCTTGTAGCTCTTCACCCATTGGGGAGCTTTCTGACGTCCTTGTGTTGCCACAGCAAAGACTTGATACGGGGAGCCGAGATCAACCTGAATTTGTCATAGTGGATCATGATAAGTCGTCAATATCATATTGATAAAATACTACTATTGCTAAGGAGTTATTGTATAGGCTAGGATAGTGGTATTTAGCATACGCATAAATATTACATACATTCAATTGTAATTACACTTGAAATGGATCTCAAAGTAATTAATAAATTATTACAATTATATTGTTACGTTTAATTTGAGTTCCAACAAACATCATTGTATATTAACTATACGTGTGATGAACAGAGGACAGACTTATCTTATACAAACATAACGATGTATATTTGCATTCACCTAGGTAAGTTTTCAAATATTAATATGTATTTACCACTTGTTTACATCAGTAAGACTTTTTAAAAGTGAAACAACCCTTTCTCTAACCTGAATCCATTGATTTGCGTCATTTATAAGGGCGCTCCATGCTCCCATTTGGTCACCGACACGAACCGCATTCAACCGGCCCCGTCTGGCTCCATGATCCGCATCATACTCGCTAGATGCACTTAGACTCGAATCAGGGATGGTATTAGACTCAAGTCCAAGAGGAGGGGCTTTCAAAGAAAGTGTAATACAGTTATTTTAATTCGGTGCAAATTGATGTGTCATTTAATTATTAAATTGTATTATTTCATATTCCATATGTACATTCTGGACTGTATTATGTATTTTGTTATTTAATTTTGCATCTAATGTATTTTAGATGTATCCCTATCACCATGGTGAATTGTACTCAATTCAGCCAGTTGGCTACCATGTGCAATCTATGTATACCACAATAAACAACTAATGACATCAATACATAAATAGATTTTGAATTCGTCATACTTTGACGAATTAAGGTGATACGTAGCGATAGGTTATGATGATAGGATGATTCCAAAAATAACTACTCAATCATCATATTAATATTATCATACCCCCCCCCCCTCCCCCCCCCCCCTGAAAAGAAAGAAAATGAAGAACAAATAAATAAAAACAAATATTGCCGTGGATTCTAACCCACGACAATAGACAATTAGATTTTGAGTCACAGATCACACCGCGAGACCAACATTAGTTATCAAATGTGGAAAACCGAGGAATATATATATCAGTGATTGCACACTGCATTTGTCAATGTAAGATATTGGTACGCTGCAGCTTAAGCACATTTGTCTACCCTCATTACTAAGTACCTTAAATTGTACTGTGCCCATATTCATGAAACCCCGATAAGCTAGTTGGTTGACCAAATTACAATTTTGATGTCCGCTAGGCTTAGCTGGTATTCACAAAAGGCCAAAAGGCTAAATTCGCAATCGTAGTCAAGGCCTGACCTAGCATTACAACCCATCTGTCTAAATTCCACAAGCATTTGGTATTCCACGACATTGTTAGTCGAAATGCGAACAATTACAACAATAGATCTGCGGTGCGGACTAATTGCATTGAAATATATTTATGTGGGACCTTCTTTATAGAGCTTTGTTGGACTTACAACAAAGGCGTGAAGTTGAATGACGACCTAACACCCAGCAAAATTGTTCTTATTCACAAAAGCCAAATAGGACACATTTTTAGCGATAACTGGACAAAAACGTAGAGGTACTCCGCTGTACCGCTAAATCGCTAGCAAGTAACAATCTGCCCGGTTGTAGTGTCTATGCGTGTGGCGCGATCGTGAACATGGCAAGGAGAATATTCGAATTAGGTGAATTAAGGCGTGCCTTTCGAATTAGGGAACGTTTTTCTTTCGAGAAATTTGTTATGATAGCGTGATGTTAGTTCAAAATAGTTCCCCAAGTAACACACTTTTTCGTGTTTTTCCCAGCATCCTTGTTCTTGCAGCGATAACATCTTGAAACTCTTCGTATTTGTCAGCTTAAATTTCATGTTTTTATCTTGAGAGTAATTTTGCCTTTATTTGTCCCTTTCCTCACATATTAGCTCACTTTTGCAGTTCGGTTTGATGTGATTTCAATTATGTTTTGATGAATCTATCTATATAATACTACATGTACTATTTTGTTTCCTGTTTCCACTGCTATTGAATAGTTTCCCTTGTCATGCTATCATATTATAAGCGTGGCGGAGCTTGATCGTAATGAGGAGGGAGATGTATTTTGTTTTGTTTCATTGGGTGGCTATGAAAACATGTGCTTACGCGTGACCCCCCTCGCCCCGCAAAAAACATCATTCCCACTCACGCTCATATCTACAGTAACACCCTTACATTACTTGAGCCCGGCCTAAAAGACAAAGACTACCGGTAACCAGTTAGTCAATATTGCAACTGCAGATCTATTTTCTTGTTGCTATTGGCCACTGGATATATTATAATTGTTTCCTTTCATTATCCAGTCAATCTCTTGAGTTCTGCTTATAGGCATCAGGACAATGGGCCCTTTGAAATTCAGTCATAGTATAGTCCGTCATCAGCCAAATTGGTCCTGGATGATCCAGGCCATTGTATTGTAGTTGCTGGTGACCTGTTATACTATGACTGCATTTCAAAGGGCCCATTGTCCTGATCATGGGCGTCGATCACGGGGGGGGGGGGGGGGATATGGGGGATATATCCCCCAATATTTCAGGTGGGGGGGGGGGGGGGGTGGCCTGTATTATCATTCCCCCCCCCCCCCCCCCCCAATATTTGGGGTTCAAAAATATATAATAACATTACAATTAAGGAGCATTGCCCGTTCTCATGAATGGAAGTTGTTACTATAGACTTCTTTAAACCACTTTTTGAAAATGCTAAACTGCCCAAATCTAAAATCTTCCGGGGCTCCGCCCCTGGAACCCCCATTAAGGTTATTTGACCCAGTCCCGGCTCTGTACGCATTGAATAGTTTTATTCAGGACTTCTCTCTTGGCACACTTTCAGGCGATCCTGGACCACTGTGCGTGTGCGCTTCGCTCACTAAAATTGAGCTAACTATTCAATAGTTGACTGTATTTCTGGATATTACAAATCGCCCCCTGGATCCCCAATAAGCTTTCCAATGTGGGTATCCCTTAACTTATTATATTCAGGGTTCCATCAGGATGATTGCAATTGACAGTATGTATCTATCAGGCTAAAGTTCATCCATACTTGGACAAAGCCCTCCTTATAACATGATGCGCTTGCAATGTGCACTTAATAATCTTCCAATCTCGAAACAGCTAAATCGAAAGCTAATTAACTAAAGAATAGTTAACTCTATATTTACATATATATAACATCTTTATATCTGGATATTGCAAATCCCAAAGCTTACGGGGGCTCCGCCCCCTGGACCCCCAATAAGCTTCCCAATATGGGGATCCCATGACTGATGATATCCATGGCCCCATCATAATGCTTGTAATAAATGTATCTATCAGGCTAAAGTTCATCTTGGACAAAGCCCAGCTCATAACATGATGCTGGCAATGTGCACTTGATAATCTTAAAATGTCTAAACTGCTGAATTCAAAAGATTAAGGGCCCACTACCCCCCCCCCCCCCCCCCACATCCATAAAAACCCGGGCACGCTGCTCGGTTGTCGCTTCGCTCCCTCGCCAGAGATGGTCAACATAACGAATCATTCCCCCCCCCCCCCCCCCCCCCCCCCCCAATGGCGAGAAGAAATCGACGCCCTTGGTCCTGATGCCTATAATGACCGGATAATGAAAGGAAACAATTAGAATATCTCCAGTGGTCCATACTGCACCAGCCCTAGCTTAGCTTGATGATGTGTTTACAAACATATTGCTTGGACATGCCTGTGAGTGTGAATTTCGGGGCTTCCATATCTACAGACATTGATTTAGATGCAAAATACTCAAATGTTAAGTAGCATTTTTGAGGCTATAGTGAGTTAAAGTAGAAATATCATGGAACCCTTAACTGCAGTCCATGTCTATATTTTGCTGCATGGCGGGTGATTATGTATATTTATGTAGATCTGTGTCATTTAAACGTTTAAACATTGTTGCTTATTATATGACATACCCACAATTGTGATATTAAACGAACAGCTCGCATTGTTGCCCGCCGCATCATAGGCTGTGAACACCACAGTGTATACTCCGATGAAGAAGACATTGTCAGATGGAAAATTTACTACCTCCGATACAACCCCCACATCATCAGTGGCATTGACTGTGTAGGTGACGATAGCATTGCCTTTACCCGGATCTATGTTCTGTTCAAAGTCCGCTGGGCACGATACCACTGGTGGAGTTGTGTCCGCAACTGCATGGGGAATGAGAAAGGAAATGTATAGAACATACTAGAATAAGATCATGCAGAGTTAAAGCTGTCATCGGAAAGCTTGTAGATTCATTGGATGGAAAGTTGGCTACCTCCCATACAGCATTGCCTTTACAAGGATCTGTGTTCTGTTTAAAGTCCGCTGGGCACGATACCACTGGTGGAGTTGTGTCCGCAACTGCATAGGGAACGGGAAAGGAAGAAAATTAGGCATACTTTCTAATGTATTGAGAACGAGATCTTACAGAATAAAAGCTGTCATTGGAAAGGTTTGTATTTATAGCTTTGGATGGAAGGCTGACTACCTCCGGGATTTGATATCAGATACAACCACCACATCATCAGTGGCATTTACATTTTAGGTGTCCATTCAAGTCGCCCGATTCCAATTAAACGGCAGATCAGACGCGTTTAGTGGTACAGAAAAAAACACTAACGCGTCAGATCTGTCGTTTAATTGGAATCGGGCGACTTGAATGGAGATGAATCCAAAAAGATATCCCCACAACCTTCTCAACGGAAATGTACATGGCAAACGCCCAAGGGGAAGACCACCTAAGAGATGGATGGACTGTGTCAGGGCAGACTGTAACAACAGACAAATTGACTCCCTGACTAAAGCCACCAGAATGACAGGAGATAGGAAGATGTGGGAAGTCATTGTGAAGCAGAAGCCATCATACATCCCAGCGATGGTATGGACGGCTTAAGTCACGTAAGTCAAGAATGGAGACCAAAGCGCGATCATCTTTCGTTCAAAACCTGTTTTAGGTCGCGCTACGACCATGACTCCAACACTGCCGTTGTAGAACTAGAAGGTAAGCTGTACCACCGCAGGTACCGTACCCTTTTCACTTTGTACATGAACAGCATGTCAAGTTTATACAAATATGTTGTGGATAAATGTAACCTTGAAGATTTTAAGAACACTTTGATGGCAGTTTTATAGGAAAAAGTTATACTTCAAAAAACATTGTTTGTGAATATATTATCTATAAGAGTTGCACTATTTACAAAAAGACGTGTGGGTTTATCAATTAATCAATGGCAAGAGTGACGAGGAATGTAAAATGTCTAAACAAATCAGCACTATATTTATTTGTACATTTTAAAAGATCAATATTAAAATCACCCATAATATAAATTAATTTATTTTCTCTATTAATTTTTGTTAAGCATACATCAAATGCATTAATAAAGCTTTCTACTCGTGATTGAGGTTTCCTATAAATTATACCAACAATTATATTTTTTCCATTTTTATTCATAATTTCAATAAAAAGGCATTCGTTACCATCACATTCCAATGAAATATCATTTCTAATTTTAAAATTCAAAGAGTCTAAAACAAGAAAAGCCACTCTTCCTCCTCTGCCACTTATACGATCAGAATGAATGAATGAATATCCTTCTAAATTAAATTAAATGGGTGTATTACTTTGAATCCATGTCTCCGTGAAACCATAAATAGAGAAAGAGTAACTTAGTGAGAGAATAAAATCACTTATAGCTAAAAAGATTCTTGGATAAACTCCTCGCATTAAGATGTATAGTACTAAAATCAGTTTCTAATTTTGGTAAAGACATAAATTCATCTTCCAAATAATAATTACTTTCAATTATTTCATCCTGTAAATAACCTTCATCATCACTATCACACGCTGGATCACATCCTAAAGAATGTTTAAATGTACTTTTTCATTTATTTATATCAATTTTTGGTTCATGCAATGGTGCTATAAAAATTATTCATAAATTCATTATCATTAAATCATAACATGGGAACACTGGGTTTAAGCATAAAGGATATTGTGCATCACGTGCATCATCCATTTAAAAGGAGAACTAGTAATATGGCCATGACCATCTGTCTACATGAATAGCAACAAAAAAACATAGTGGAGCAAGAAAAACAAAACATTCAAATTAAGATACTATAAGTACAAGTGTGTGAAAAAGATGAGGGGGAAAAAAATAAATGAAAAGTTCACTGACTGAGTTTAGTATGTGCCTACGATAACCAGATTTTAAAACTTCCTAAGGTCTTCTTTGCACAAGATCAAGTGTTTTTTGTTGTTTTTGTCAGTCACTAGTATACGACCATTACCATTGTTGTGGGACTCACTGGTCGCTACTGCCATAGTTGACAGCTTGGCCACACAGCCAGGCAACAGTGGGCAATATTGCATTCAAATCCCCCAACCCGGTTGAATAGATATCTAGGGAGTTTCCAACTCCCTACGCGAGACTGACGCGATGGTCGCATGCGCATCCGTCGGTAGATAGTTATGCAACGCTATTGTTAGGTTCGGACAGGGGTCCCGTATAATGACCTCTAGATATTGAATAGGGGCTGACCGTGACCTATGGACTTTGGAACTGGTTTCAGAGGCCATAGGCGGTCAGTGAATAGGCAAAGGTTCGGAGATGAGCCGTTTGTAAGCATTCGCTCTCTCGCCTTCACGCCTCGAGACGCGATGGACGTGTTTGTGTTTGCGGTGCAACAGTTAGGTTGTTGTAAATAGTGCAGTGTTAGTTTATTGTTAGTTTGTGGTTAGGATTCTCCTTCGTGGAGTAGTGCCTTGGTGGCAGACTTATAGATAGTTTAGTCGGATAATATTGGGATTTGTAGGGTTTTAGACGCCGTTGCGGCGAGTTAGGATTAGGAAGATTCGGACGTTCGAGGCTCTGGGACGGTCGAGCAGGGATGCTGGCAGAGGCGTCGGAGACACCGTCTGCGTGGCTTGCCCCGGGACTGATTGATTATTATGTGTGCGTGTTTGTGAGTGTCTGATTGTGTCCGTTGCGTTTGGTGTGCGGAAGGTGAATGATAGTGTTTTTGCCCTGTTTTTGCAATTATTAGTTGGATAATATTGGGATTTGTAGGGTTTTAGACGCCGTTGCGGCGAGTTAGGATTAGGAAGATTCGGACGTTCGAGGCTCTGGGACGGTCGAGCAGGCCTGGGATGCTGGCAGAGGCGTCGGAGACACCGTCTGCGTGGCTTGCCCCGGGACTGATTGATTATTATGTGTGCGTGTTTGTGAGTGTCTGATTGTGTCCGTTGCGTTTGGTGTGCGGAAGGTGAATGATAGTGTTTTTGCCCCGTTTTTGCCCGGTTATAAGGGCGGTTATAATATCTTTGAATCGCAGCCTATATATTTACTGTCTATTATTGCCAGGCAGATCCGCTTTATTGGTGCTGCTAAGCAAAATTTTTGTGAAATTGGGAGTGGGTTTGTGATATTTTCGCGCGAGTGTCAGGGTGACACAGCACAGCAGGCTTTTAATTTCATAAGGAAAGTGCGACATAGTTACGGGAACCCCGTGGATTTCGATATTATTTTTAGGTATTGGGTGCCAGTTTGAGGCAAGTTTCGTTGGATTTCCGTAAATTAATAGTTTTCTTTTGGAATCCCTTTCTCGGTTTTAGGTTTTGGGGAGGGGAAAATGTGTAAATTTGGGACTTAGTCGCATGCATTTTTGGGTTGTTCCCGAGAAAAATTCGGGCGTACTTTGAACGTAGAGGGCGGATAGCATAACGCGATGTGCGTGATAGGGATTTAATATTTTATTATCGCGATGATTAAATAGTCATTTAGAAGTACAACGGAATTAAAGGGGTAGTACAGTTTTGGTAAGGCTAAACTTTAGTAACCAAACCTGGACAGTAACATTATAAACTAATAGTTATAATTCCACCATGCCCGAAAGGAATACAAAATTACAAACGACTAAGTAAAAAGCCCGTTATCATTAAAAAAGAGCCATAAAGACACAAGAGGGCGCTTTCTAAAAAGGCATTGGATAATTTGTTAGTTTAAATTTATATGTATAGGGGATAAATTGTTTGTTGCAACTTGCAAATGTGAACAAATTGTTGCTGGTTGCTTTACCGAGCTGCGTTTTTCGTGGCTCTTCAGGATTCAAGGATCCGGAGAGCTACTGATCCAGTCAGGGCGAGCTACAGCTAGCAGATTATTATTTATAGATTGACGCGGTTGAATATTCGGTATATTTATTTGTAGATTTTATTGGGCTAGGGATACGCACGGTGGATGGAATTTGGATGTATTAAATAATTGGTGTGGATTAAATATAATTGATAATAAACGTTATAATTTATAAATATACTGAGTGTATTTGGGGAATTTAACTTTGAGGAATAATTTTATAAATTAGTAGGCTTTTGTGGCGTTGAACGGCATTACCATGACGTAGAAGTATGTGTATACAATGTACAGCGGTCACTTTCAAATTGTATTTTGTATGGTTGGGACTATGGGCACTTTTGATCTTCTGAGTGGTAATAATATACCGAGTCCAAATTCACCATTTCATGGTTTTGATGCTATAAAACATGCTCCTGGTTGTAGTTTGAGGCTTTATATTATAGTCTTACATGACTAGAGCAAGAGTCAGAAACATAAATAGAATGTCAAAATACTCACAAATTAAGTCAACATTCAAAACGCATCTTCTCAGAGGTATAGAGGAGTATACATTCTCTATAATGAAAAGGCTGAAGAGGAGAATGACAAGGGGAATACGGAGAAGAAGGAGATGAAGGAGAAGGGGGAAAAGGACGACGATCGAAGGCGAGGAAGGAAAATGAGAAGGATAAGTGATACCAATAGGACGGGGATGAGGAGAAGGAGGAGGAGGAGGAAGAGGAGGAGTAGTATAATAGGACAGGGATGAGGAGAAGGAAAAGGAGACATTACAGAGGGAAGGAGGATGAGAAGGAGGAGGAGGAGGAGTAGTAATAGGACAGGGATGATGAGAAGGAGAAGGAGGCATTACAGAGGGAGGGATGATGAGAAGGAGGAGGAGGAGGAGGAGTAGTAATAGGACAGGGATGAGGAGAAGGAGAAGGAGGCATTACAGAGGGATGATGAGAAGGAGGAGGAGAAGAAGGAGGAGGAGGAGTAGTAATAGGACAGGGATGAGGAGAAGGAGAAGGAGGCATTACAGAGGGAGGGATGATGAGAAGGAGGAGGAGGAGGAGTAGTAATAGGACGGGGATGATGAGAAGGAGAAGGAGGCATTACAGAGGGAGGGATGATGAGAAGGAGGAGGAGAAGAAGGAGGAGGAGGAGTAGTAATAGGACAGGGATGAGGAGAAGGAGAAGGAGGCATTACAGAGGGAGGGATGATGAGAAGGAGGAGGAGAAGAAGGAGGACGAGTAATAGTAATAGGACAGGGATGATGAGAAGGAGAAGGAGGCATTACAGAGGGAGGGATTGATGAGAAGGAGGAGGAGAAGAAGGAGGAGGAGGAGTAGTAATAGGACAGGGATGATGAGAAGGAGAAGGAGGCATTACAGAGGGAGGGATGATGAGAAGGAGGATGAGAAGAAGGAGGAGGAGGAGTAGTAATAGGACAGGGATGATGAGAAGGAGAAGGAGGCATTACAGAGGGAGGGATGATGAGAAGGAGGAGGAGAAGAAGGAGGAGGAGGAGTAGTAATAGGACAGGGATGAGGAGAAGGAGAAGGAGGCATTACAGAGGGAGGGATGATGAGAAGGAGGAGGAGGAGGAGTAGTAATAGGACAGGGATGATGAGAAGGAGAAGGAGGCATTACAGAGGGAGGGATGATGAGAAGGAGGAGGAGAAGAAGGAGGAGGAGGAGTAGTAATAGGACAGGGATGATGAGAAGGAGAAGGAGGCATTACAGAGGGAGGGATTGATGAGAAGGAGGAGGAGAAGAAGGAGGAGGAGGAGTAGTAATAGGACAGGGATGATGAGAAGGAGAAGGAGGCATTACAGAGGGAGGGATGATGAGAAGGAGGAGGAGGAGGAGTAGTAATAGGACAGGGATGAGGAGAAGGAGAAGGAGGCATTACAGAGGGAGGGATGATGAGAAGGATGATGGGACTGATTGATTATTATGTGTGCGTGTTTGTGAGTGTCTGATTGTGTCCGTTGCGTTTGGTGTGCGGAAGGTGAATGATAGTGTTTTTGCCCCGTTTTTGCCCGGTTATAAGGGCGGTTATAATATCTTTGAATCGCAGCCTATATATTTACTGTCTATTATTGCCAGGCAGATCCGCTTTATTGGTGCTGCTAAGCAAAATTTTTGTGAAATTGGGAGTGGGTTTGTGATATTTTCGCGCGAGTGTCAGGGTGACACAGCACAGCAGGCTTTTAATTTCATAAGGAAAGTGCGACATAGTTACGGGAACCCCGTGGATTTCGATATTATTTTTAGGTATTGGGTGCCAGTTTGAGGCAAGTTTCGTTGGATTTCCGTAAATTAATAGTTTTCTTTTGGAATCCCTTTCTCGGTTTTAGGTTTTGGGGAGGGGAAAATGTGTAAATTTGGGACTTAGTCGCATGCATTTTTGGGTTGTTCCCGAGAAAAATTCGGGCGTACTTTGAACGTAGAGGGCGGATAGCATAACGCGATGTGCGTGATAGGGATTTAATATTTTATTATCGCGATGATTAAATAGTCATTTAGAAGTACAACGGAATTAAAGGGGTAGTACAGTTTTGGTAAGGCTAAACTTTAGTAACCAAACCTGGACAGTAACATTATAAACTAATAGTTATAATTCCACCATGCCCGAAAGGAATACAAAATTACAAACGACTAAGTAAAAAGCCCGTTATCATTAAAAAAGAGCCATAAAGACACAAGAGGGCGCTTTCTAAAAAGGCATTGGATAATTTGTTAGTTTAAATTTATATGTATAGGGGATAAATTGTTGGTTGCAACTTGCAAATGTGAACAAATTGTTGCTGGTTGCTTTACCGAGCTGCGTTTTTCGTGGCTCTTCAGGATTCAAGGATCCGGAGAGCTACTGATCCAGTCAGGGCGAGCTACAGCTAGCAGATTATTATTTATAGATTGACGCGGTTGAATATTCGGTATATTTATTTGTAGATTTTATTGGGCTAGGGATACGCACGGTGGATGGAATTTGGATGTATTAAATAATTGGTGTGGATTAAATATAATTGATAATAAACGTTATAATTTATAAATATACTGAGTGTATTTGGGGAATTTAACTTTGAGGAATAATTTTATAAATTAGTAGGCTTTTGTGGCGTTGAACGGCATTACCATGACGTAGAAGTATGTGTATACAATGTACAGCGGTCACTTTCAAATTGTATTTTGTATGGTTGGGACTATGGGCACTTTTGATCTTCTGAGTGGTAATAATATACCGAGTCCAAATTCACCATTTCATGGTTTTGATGCTATAAAACATGCTCCTGGTTGTAGTTTGAGGCTTTATATTATAGTCTTACATGACTAGAGCAAGAGTCAGAAACATAAATAGAATGTCAAAATACTCACAAATTAAGTCAACATTCAAAACGCATCTTCTCAGAGGTATAGAGGAGTATACATTCTCTATAATGAAAAGGCTGAAGAGGAGAATGACAAGGGGAATACGGAGAAGAAGGAGATGAAGGAGAAGGGGGAAAAGGACGACGATCGAAGGCGAGGAAGGAAAATGAGAAGGATAAGTGATACCAATAGGACGGGGATGAGGAGAAGGAGGAGGAGGAGGAAGAGGAGGAGTAGTATAATAGGACAGGGATGAGGAGAAGGAAAAGGAGACATTACAGAGGGAAGGAGGATGAGAAGGAGGAGGAGGAGGAGTAGTAATAGGACAGGGATGATGAGAAGGAGAAGGAGGCATTACAGAGGGAGGGATGATGAGAAGGAGGAGGAGGAGGAGTAGTAATAGGACAGGGATGAGGAGAAGGAGAAGGAGGCAATACAGAGGGAGGGATGATGAGAAGGAGGAGGAGGAGGAGTAGTAATAGGACGGGGATGATGAGAAGGAGAAGGAGGCATTACAGAGGGAGGGATGATGAGAAGGAGGAGGAGAAGAAGGAGGAGGAGGAGTAGTAATAGGACAGGGATGAGGAGAAGGAGAAGGAGGCATTACAGAGGGAGGGATGATGAGAAGGAGGAGGAGAAGGAGGAGGACGAGTAATAGTAATAGGACAGGGATGATGAGAAGGAGAAGGAGGCATTACAGAGGGAGGGATTGATGAGAAGGAGGAGGAGAAGAAGGAGGAGGAGGAGTAGTAATAGGACAGGGATGATGAGAAGGAGAAGGAGGCATTACAGAGGGAGGGATGATGAGAAGGAGGATGAGAAGAAGGAGGAGGAGGAGTAGTAATAGGACAGGGATGATGAGAAGGAGAAGGAGGCATTACAGAGGGAGGGATGATGAGAAGGAGGAGGAGAAGAAGGAGGAGGAGGAGTAGTAATAGGACAGGGATGAGGAGAAGGAGAAGGAGGCATTACAGAGGGAGGGATGATGAGAAGGAGGAGGAGGAGGAGTAGTAATAGGACAGGGATGATGAGAAGGAGAAGGAGGCATTACAGAGGGAGGGATGATGAGAAGGAGGAGGAGAAGAAGGAGGAGGAGGAGTAGTAATAGGACAGGGATGATGAGAAGGAGAAGGAGGCATTACAGAGGGAGGGATTGATGAGAAGGAGGAGGAGAAGAAGGAGGAGGAGGAGTAGTAATAGGACAGGGATGATGAGAAGGAGAAGGAGGCATTACAGAGGGAGGGATGATGAGAAGGAGGAGGAGGAGGAGTAGTAATAGGACAGGGATGAGGAGAAGGAGAAGGAGGCATTACAGAGGGAGGGATGATGAGAAGGATGATGGGACTGATTGATTATTATGTGTGCGTGTTTGTGAGTGTCTGATTGTGTCCGTTGCGTTTGGTGTGCGGAAGGTGAATGATAGTGTTTTTGCCCCGTTTTTGCCCGGTTATAAGGGCGGTTATAATATCTTTGAATCGCAGCCTATATATTTACTGTCTATTATTGCCAGGCAGATCCGCTTTATTGGTGCTGCTAAGCAAAATTTTTGTGAAATTGGGAGTGGGTTTGTGATATTTTCGCGCGAGTGTCAGGGTGACACAGCACAGCAGGCTTTTAATTTCATAAGGAAAGTGCGACATAGTTACGGGAACCCCGTGGATTTCGATATCATTTTTAGGTATTGGGTGCCAGTTTGAGGCAAGTTTCGTTGGATTTCCGTAAATTAATAGTTTTCTTTTGGAATCCCTTTCTCGGTTTTAGGTTTTGGGGAGGGGAAAATGTGTAAATTTGGGACTTAGTCGCATGCATTTTTGGGTTGTTCCCGAGAAAAATTCGGGCGTACTTTGAACGTAGAGGGCGGATAGCATAACGCGATGTGCGTGATAGGGATTTAATATTTTATTATCGCGATGATTAAATAGTCATTTAGAAGTACAACGGAATTAAAGGGGTAGTACAGTTTTGGTAAGGCTAAACTTTAGTAACCAAACCTGGACAGTAACATTATAAACTAATAGTTATAATTCCACCATGCCCGAAAGGAATACAAAATTACAAACGACTAAGTAAAAAGCCCGTTATCATTAAAAAAAGAGCCATAAAGACACAAGAGGGCGCTTTCTAAAAAGGCATTGGATAATTTGTTAGTTTAAATTTATATGTATAGGGGATAAATTGTTGGTTGCAACTTGCAAATGTGAACAAATTGTTGCTGGTTGCTTTACCGAGCTGCGTTTTTCGTGGCTCTTCAGGATTCAAGGATCCGGAGAGCTACTGATCCAGTCAGGGCGAGCTACAGCTAGCAGATTATTATTTATAGATTGACGCGGTTGAATATTCGGTATATTTATTTGTAGATTTTATTGGGCTAGGGATACGCACGGTGGATGGAATTTGGATGTATTAAATAATTGGTGTGGATTAAATATAATTGATAATAAACGTTATAATTTATAAATATACTGAGTGTATTTGGGGAATTTAACTTTGAGGAATAATTTTATAAATTAGTAGGCTTTTGTGGCGTTGAACGGCATTACCATGACGTAGAAGTATGTGTATACAATGTACAGCGGTCACTTTCAAATTGTATTTTGTATGGTTGGGACTATGGGCACTTTTGATCTTCTGAGTGGTAATAATATACCGAGTCCAAATTCACCATTTCATGGTTTTGATGCTATAAAACATGCTCCTGGTTGTAGTTTGAGGCTTTATATTATAGTCTTACATGACTAGAGCAAGAGTCAGAAACATAAATAGAATGTCAAAATACTCACAAATTAAGTCAACATTCAAAACGCATCTTCTCAGAGGTATAGAGGAGTATACATTCTCTATAATGAAAAGGCTGAAGAGGAGAATGACAAGGGGAATACGGAGAAGAAGGAGATGAAGGAGAAGGGGGAAAAGGACGACGATCGAAGGCGAGGAAGGAAAATGAGAAGGATAAGTGATACCAATAGGACGGGGATGAGGAGAAGGAGGAGGAGGAGGAAGAGGAGGAGTAGTATAATAGGACAAGGATGAGGGGAAGGAAAAGGAGACATTACAGAGGGAAGGAGGATGAGAAGGAGGAGGAGGAGGAGTAGTAATAGGACAGGGATGATGAGAAGGAGAAGGAGGCATTACAGAGGGAGGGATGATGAGAAGGAGGAGGAGGAGGAGTAGTAATAGGACAGGGATGAGGAGAAGGAGAAGGAGGCATTACAGAGGGATGATGAGAAGGAGGAGGAGAAGAAGGAGGAGGAGGAGTAGTAATAGGACAGGGATGAGGAGAAGGAGAAGGAGGCATTACAGAGGGAGGGATGATGAGAAGGAGGAGGAGGAGGAGTAGTAATAGGACGGGGATGATGAGAAGGAGAAGGAGGCATTACAGAGGGAGGGATGATGAGAAGGAGGAGGAGAAGAAGGAGGAGTAGTAATAGGACAGGGATGAGGAGAAGGAGAAGGAGGCATTACAGAGGGAGGGATGATGAGAAGGAGGAGGAGAAGAAGGAGGACGAGTAATAGTAATAGGACAGGGATGATGAGAAGGAGAAGGAGGCATTACAGAGGGAGGGATTGATGAGAAGGAGGAGGAGAAGAAGGAGGAGGAGGAGTAGTAATAGGACAGGGATGATGAGAAGGAGAAGGAGGCATTACAGAGGGAGGGAGGATGAGAAGGAGGAGGAGAAGAAGGAGGAGGAGGAGTAGTAATAGGACAAGGATGAGGAGAAGGAGAAGGAGGCATTACAGAGGGAGGGATGATGAGAAGGAGGAGGAGAAGAAGGAGGAGGAGGAGTAGTAATAGGACAGGGATGAGAAGGAGAAGGAGGCATTACAGAGGGAGGGATGATGAGAAGGAGGAGGAGGAGGAGTAGTAATAGGACAGGGATGATTAGAAGGAGAAGGAGGCATTACAGAGGGAGGGATGATGAGAAGGAGGAGGAGAAGAAGGAGGAGGAGGAGTAGTAATATGACAGGGATGATGAGAAGGAGAAGGAGGCATTACAGAGGGAGGGATGATGAGAAGGAGGAGGAGAAGAAGGAGGAGGAGGAGTAGTAATAGGACAGGGATGAGGAGAAGGAGAAGGAGGCATTACAGAGGGAGGGATGATGAGAAGGAGGAGGAGGAGGAGTAGTAATAGGACAGGGATGAGGAGAAGGAGAAGGAGGCATTACAGAGGGAGGGATGATGAGAAGGAGGATGAGAAGAAGGAGGAGGAGGAGTAGTAATATGACAGGGATGAGGAGAAGGAGAAGGAGGCATTACAGAGGGAGGGAGGATGAGAAGGAAAATGAGAATGAGAGGGATAGGAGAAGGAGGAGGAGTAATAGGACGGGAATGAGGAGAAGAAGGGAAGGAGGATGGGAAGGAGTAGGAGAAGGAGAAGGAGGAGTAAAAGGGCGGGGATATGAAGGAGGAGAAGGGAGAGCGAGAAGAAGAAGGAGGAGGAGGAGTAGTAATAGGACAGGGATGAGGAGAAGGAGAAGGAGGCATTACAGAGGGAGGGATGATGAGAAGGAGGAGGAGAAGAAGGAGGAGGAGGAGTAGTAATAGGACAGGGATGAGGAGAAGGAGAAGGAGGCATTACAGAGGGAGGGATGATGAGAAGGAGGAGGAGGAGGAGTAGTAATAGGACAGGGATGATTAGAAGGAGAAGGAGGCATTACAGAGGGAGGGATGATGAGAAGGAGGAGGAGAAGAAGGAGGAGGAGGAGTAGTAATATGACAGGGGTGATGAGAAGGAGAAGGAGGCATTACAGAGGGAGGGATGATGAGAAGGAGGAGGAGAAGAAGGAGGAGGAGGAGTAGTAATAGGACAGGGATGAGGAGAAGGAGAAGGAGGCATTACAGAGGGAGGGATGATGAGAAGGAGGAGGAGGAGGAGTAGTAATAGGACAGGGATGAGGAGAAGGAGAAGGAGGCATTACAGAGGGAGGGATGATGAGAAGGAGGATGAGAAGAAGGAGGAGGAGGAGTAGTAATATGACAGGGATGAGGAGAAGGAGAAGGAGGCATTACAGAGGGAGGGAGGATGAGAAGGAAAATGAGAATGAGAGGGATAGGAGAAGGAGGAGGAGTAATAGGACGGGAATGAGGAGAAGAAGGGAAGGAGGATGGGAAGGAGTAGGAGAAGGAGAAGGAGGAGTAAAAGGGCGGGGATATGAAGGAGGAGAAGGGAGAGCGAGAAGAAGAAGGAGGAGGAGGAGTAGTAATAGGACAGGGATGAGGAGAAGGAGAAGGAGGCATTACAGAGGGAGGGATGATGAGAAGGAGGAGGAGAAGAAGGAGGACGAGTAGTAGTAATAGGACAGGGATGAGGAGAAGGAGAAGGAGGCATTACAGAGGGAGGGATGATGAGAAGGAGGAGGAGAAGAAGGTGGAGGAGGAGTAGTAATAGGACAGAGATGAGGAGAAGGACAAAGAGGCATTACAGAGGGAGGGAGGATGAGAAGGAGGAGGAGAAGAAGGAGGAGGAGGAGTAGTAATAGGACAGGGATGAGGAGAAGGAGAAGGAGGCATTACAGAGGGAGGGATGATGAGAAGGAGGAGGAGAAGAAGGAGGAGGAGGAGTAGTAATAGGACAGGGATGAGGAGAAGGAGAAGGAGGCATTACAGAGGGAGGGATGATGAGAAGGAGAAGGAGGCATTACAGAGGGAGGGATGATGAGAAGGAGGAGGAGAAGAAGGAGGAGGAGGAGTAGTAATAGGACAGGGATGATGAGAAGGAGAAGGAGGCATTACAGAGGGAGGGATGATGAGAAGGAGGAGGAGAAGAAGGAGGAGGAGGAGTAGTAATAGGACAGGGATGAGGAGAAGGAGAAGGGAGGATGAGAAGGAAAATGAGAATGAGAGGGATAGGAGAAGGAGGAGGAGTAATAGGACGGGAATGAGGAGAAGAAGGGAAGGAGGATGGGAAGGAGTAGGAGAAGGAGAAGGAGGAGTAAAAGGGCGGGGATATGAAGGAGGAGAAGGGAGAGCGAGAAGGAAGAGGAGGTGGAGAATGAGAATTAGGAAGTGAAGGAGAAGTAGGAGGGGGTCGAGGAGAAAGAGAAGAATCAAGAAGAAGACGAAGAAGAAGATAATCCAAAGCAAAAAGTAAAAATGAATGAAAGGAGGAAAGAAAATGAAGAAGGTAAGAAGGTATTATAATTAACTACAGAAAAGAATCAACATCGAGGAGAAGAAGACGCTTACCAACGAGGTTAATCGAACATAAGACAACAAGAAAGATGAAAGCGCTATTCCAATTATTAGTTGATTCCCGACCACCGGTCTTCCTCGGCGTCTCGAATCTTGTTGATCGCGTGCCTGCCATGATCACCAGCTCCTCATGGTCGCCTGGACACCACACCCTGACTGACAACGATGACGATCAGCAGTAATACTCCTTTATGTATTGCAACCAAAATCGAAGAAAGTATTCCAAATCTGGTACAGGTCCAAGAGGCTGGCTCGTCCGCGGTAAAACCTAACTAACACCCACAGGTTTGAGCATAGAAAGGCGTTCCGATGAGAACCAGCTAATAGGCCGTCTTACTATGCCGGGCTACCGTGTGTATGTAATTCACGGAATCCAAATGTTCCCCACCCTACACAGTATAGTCTTTCCTAAATTCATTCACCCGATCATCTCTACATCACGTGTACATACACAAGAAAGAAGAAGAGAAGACAAGACAAGAAAGCGAAGCCAGCAGTATGTTTTACCACAGTTCGTCTTCCAAGCTCCCTGTCCGCTTCCGTTCAGCGGGATCGGATGGTACAGTGAGTTCGAATAGAAAGGAAATAATAGTAGTAGTCGTGTAGATTTTTTTTATAGGACCTGGACACGTTCTTTAGTCCAACGTTTTTTTTTATTGATTCATATTCTAGAAGGGTTAAGAAGAAATGTCAGCTTTGTTGCCACCTTGGCAACATTGGGCAACTTTTTTATAAGCATTATAAAGTTAATTAGCTAATTTGCATATTTGTGAAATAAGGTCAGGGGTCATTTTCTATCCAGGAATAGTACAATATTGATAAAAACAAGGATTCCATTTTCGGTGCTCGTTTGTAAGTGGCATATGGGCAACACCCTGAAATCCAAGATGGCTGCCCCTAATTTGCATATTTATGAATATTGTTAATTTTCAGTGGCTACAACCTCTAATAAGCCATAATTACGTATTATTTTCCTCAATCATGTTCTAAATGTGTGATAAAGATAATTTAGATTGGTTGCCACCTCGGCAACATCTAGCAATGCATAAAATTAGCATAATTAGGTATTTGCCTGATTTGCATATTCCCCCAACCCAGCTAGCCACCTGATGTTAGGCCGATGTCGGAATTTGGTTGCCGGATGTCGGCATATCGCCGTTGGCTCGAGGTTAAAATGTCCGCCAGCCCAACATCGTCACGACGTCATTTTTGTGATATATTGGCATAAGGTCATTTTCCGACAATGGCCCAACATCATGTCATGAGATGATGTTGGGCCATTGTCGGAAAATGACGTTATGCCAATATATCACAAAAATGACGTCGTGACGATGTTGGGCTGGCGGACATTTTAACCTCGAGCCAACGGCGATATGCCGACATCCGGCAACCAAATTCCGACATCGGCCCGACATCAGGTGGCTAGCTGGGAAATCGAGTACACTGGGAACCCGAAAAGTTAAAATGCAAGTAATACCACTTTTCCAAGGTTTTAGGGGGCAACAAATCCATTCATGATACTTAATTCGACGCATCACCTTGGCAACCCACATAAAGCCAAGATGGCCGCCTTTGTCATTTCAAAGTAAATAATGCTATTTGCCACTTTAATGGCATTTACTTTATAAAAGTATGATTCTTTTTTTTACTGTAAGCAAACAACTACATTGTGATTCAAGTATTCTAGTTGCTCATTCCAATAATTAAAAGTCCAAACATTATAATATCAATCTAATATAACCGAAATAATATAGTCGTATATCATAACATGTGTACTTTGGGGAGCAGCCATCTTGGATTTGAGATGGTTGCATGGTGATACAGGTAAATAAGTATCAAAAATTGATATGTTGCCCCCCAAAACCTTGGAAAAGTGGTATTGCTTGTCTTTTTTTACTTTCCGGGTTCCGGGAATATGCAAATTAGGTAAAATACCTAATTATACAAATAATATGCATTGGTAGAGGTTGCCACGATGGCAACTAATCTTTGATATCTTAAATACATACTTAGAACATAACTGACAAATAATAATCTGGAATTATTGCTTATTAGGGCTGTATCCACTGAAAATCAATAATATTCATAAATATGCAAATTAGGGGCAGCCATCTTGGATGTCAGGGTGTTTCCCATACGGCACTTACAAACGAGCACCGGAAATGGAATCCTTGCCCCAAAATACCCTAGAATACTTGTTTTTATCAATATTGTACTATTCCTAGATAGAAAATGACCCCTGACCTTATTTTCACAAATATGCAAATTAGCTAATTAACTTTATAATGCTTATAAAAAAAAGTTGCCTAATGTTGCCAAGGTGGCAACAAAGCTGAAATTTCTTCTTAACACTTCTAGAATATGAATCAATAACAAAATGTTGGACTAAAGAACGTTTCCAGGTCTAATACACAAAGTATAGGACCGTCTACACGACTCAGCCTGTTCTCTCGTCTAAAATGACTCTATAGGTCATTGTACCACACCTTCTAAAAACACCCATATAGTCATTTTAGGTGCACCTGAATATGCTGCCATCTACGTTTGGAAACTGTATAATATCGAACATCGAGTACGAGTTTACGCAAGAGAAACCACGGCAAGACTGGGTATCGAACTATGCGTCTTTAGATTATCAGGCTAGCACGCATCCAATTGCGCCACAGTGAGTGGCTTGATTTGCAGCGGGTTTTGGGGATATATAACCCTACATGAAAGAAAAAGTATGACAAGTATATGTCACCTTCAAATCAAATTAATTCTAATTTGACGTTATATATGACCGATGTGTAACCATATTTTGTGTGTGTGCGTGTTTGTGTGTATTTTTATATTCGATTTTTAACATTTTTAATTGTTTTTATCTTTGTTCGTTTCTTTAGGGTATATGAATTGAATATTACTTTATGTTTTGCATGTATAAGCGGGCCCTGCCAATAAGCATTTGCTTCTCTTGGGCCCGAATCATTCATAATTTTGTAACTATATAACTATATTTAAAACTTTGTATATATTGTACATATTGTTTATGTTTGATTGAATAAACTGGAAATACATAACCTAAACCCTAACCCTAACCCTAATTCGGTGGCTATAGGTCAGATAAGTGGCTATAGGTCCGATTTAGTGGATATAGGTCCGATTTAGTGGCTATAGGTCAGATTAATGGCTATAAGTCGGTATATTATACAAGTCGGAAATTTTATGCGCAAGTGATAGTCTCTCTCAAGTCGCAGAAAAAATCAAAAGTAGGCTCTGCGACGCATTAACGATCCATACAGTTTTTAAACGTAGATATTAGGTGCACCTAAAATGACTATATGGGTGTTTTTAGACGGTGTGGTACAATGACCTATAGAGTCATTTTAGATGAGAGACCAGGTTGACACGACTATAGGCGTTGGTTGGTGAAAGTACTCCATGAATGGGGAGCGGTAGCATTCCAGCGCCGGGTTGCGTAACAATAGACACAATGGGATGAATCGGCCTCTCTTCGAGAACCCATCAATAGTACCAATGCCCAACGCTCGGCTTCGATACGCTCCGGTTCCCTGCGTGAAAACATCATCAAGTAGCCTTTAACACGGTTAATCAGAGCTATGGACTGACAAGAGTGAAAATCAGTGGAAAGTCAACCAAGAGCGGTAGGGGAAATAGGTTAAAGGGGTAGTTCAGTTTTGGTAAAGAGGGCGCTACACAAAATATTTTTGGGGGTGAGATAATGAAAAACTGAGTGTAAAATTTGAAAGAGCTTACCTTTATAATGACAGAATAAACTTTATTTGATCAAAATCGGTTCAGAAACGGCTGAAATATCAATAAATATATCCGATCAGAATAAATCTTGGCCCCAGATTTATTCGATGATTTGTTTATTTTATTTTAAAAATACTTACGCTTTTTCAAAAATGTTCAAAAGAGGTTTTTGAATAGCTGTTGATGATCTCTCTATTTAACCACTTTTTTCAACAAAACATCACATGCATAATTTGTAGAATTTATAGACCACCTTGCCCGTCTATACCAGACTTCTTATTATTCATAGAAAATGTTTTAAATGTAGTACATAATGAAAATAAAGTTTTATATTTAATTGGCGATTTTAATATTAATCTTTTGAATACTGGAAAAGTGCAATATGTTAATATGTTTTTAGAATTGTTATTATCGCACTCTATGTTCCCTTTGAATCATTATCCTACACGTATTTCATCTACTTCTGTATATCATTAATCAGTCTTGGAGGTCTCGAGGCCGGCCTCGGCCTCGAGGCCGGCCTCGAGGCCGATTTTTCAGTCCTCGGCCTCGGCCTTGGCCTCGTAATGCCGTGACTCGGACTCGTCCTCGGCCTCGTAGCATGCGGCCTCGATGACTCGGGTCGAGGCCGGTTCGAGGCCGGAAGATTTCATAGAATCTGGTGAATTTAAGATTCAACATTTGCATCGGCCCGGAAGCGCGTATCAATATAAGTGTGTGTGAGTGATGATAACGTGTATATGCATGCAGTGTGCGCTACGTGCGATGCGCTAAGTCACATGTGTCACAGTGTTGCTATTCGTCATGCAGTATTTTCAGTATGATTTTCGTGTGATTTGAAGATTTGTGATTTTGGAAGTAGTGAACCAAAAACGATCGTTTCAACGGAGGGCGAGGAGTAATTTATCAACCCAGAATCGGCATTTATCGAGATTTTGTTGGTAACTGATTATTATTATATTGATAACGAACGTGAACACCAATCATACACGGACAAAGAAATAAAATTGAATGATATTGTACGATATTTTCGGGAGATTCTTATAGTTATACAGCTAGCTACGCATTAAGCTAAGATGACGCCAGGCCGACCGGCCAGGCGCTTGATGCAGGGGATTCCCGGTGAGTGTAGATCAGAGCTTGGAGTAACAACAAAATGATTGTTATCATTTTGTGCTTTTCTCAGTAAATTCCATAAGAGCACAATAAAAAAATAACAAATAATTGACTGGGAGTGTGATTACTCAACGCTCGAAATTAGCACAGGCCCGATGGCCCGGGGCCACTAAAAATTGCTGCCGGGCCAGTAAAAAAATCAAATTACCAATGTTTGCTGGCCCGATCGGGCCACCAAATGTTTGAAACCATTGTGCAGACAATCATGTGAATTATTTGCAAATTTGTTACCTCACAAACAACGCTTGATTTGTGATTCAAAAAGAGAAGAGAAGAGCGATCGCACAGAGCGCATGTACACTTTTCACAAGTAGAAAATAAAAAGACGCAACTCTCTCTCTAGCTCTCTCCCCCTCTCTCTAGCTCTTCCCCCATCGCATCTCGGCCCTTATCTTTTGTTTGTGTTGTCAGCAATCCCACATGCACGCTCGCGATATTTTTTTTCTGCAATTTTTTTCTGCACGCTCGGGATTATAATTCTTTTTTTTTCAGACCATAATAATAGTCCATTTTTACAGATAATATGAAGGAATCATCATAAAAAGGTATGAATGTTGTGCTTACTCATGTAATATTGTCTTGACAAATTGATTATGCTTGCCAAGTATGAATTATTTTGCCGATTTTTAAAGCCCAGTCCCATACATGTGTTTTTTGGTTAGTGATATGAAGTTTCAAAAGTTGACAAAAACGAACATGAAAACTTCCTTAATTTCATAATTTGGTGTCTCCAAGATGAAACTGATTCAATGTTGGGTTTCATTTATTCACTTATAGATTGTGATTTTAAGCAAGACATTTTCAATAATTCACCTAATAATGTCTAAGATTCAACTCTAGTCTCTAGACAAACAGACTAGTCATTTTACTTTTGTTCTTCTTTATTTATTCGGGCCAGCAGATTCTGGTTTCGGGCCACCAAAATTTGAAAAATACTATTTTTACTGGCCCGACCGGGCCACCAGCAAAAAAAGTTAATTTCGAGCGTTATTACTGATAAATAGTTTTCTGTCTGCAGACTACTCTGATCATTCACAATTATTTTGTTATTCCCACTCAAACTTCGAGTTTGAGTTCGAAGCCGTGGTCGTGGAAGATATTTTTTTGGTGACAAATGGAATGCCGGTGTCTTTGCCTTTCGTACCATAGCAATTATTGCATGTGGTTGTCCTGTTTTTATCGCTTGAAAATTACAATAAGCGTCTACTCTTGGGAGCAGTTTGGAAGTTGCTGTAGAAGTTTCACAGAATTGAAGCCGGCGAAGTCATTGAAATAAAAATCATATATTTATATACTGTGGACGTAGACTGAATCGCTGGTAGAATTATACATTATTCTGGTCTTCTGGAGCATCAGTTGACGGTTATGAAGTATAATTATAATAATTATGAATTTTTACTAAAAAGATTCACATTTCCTACAATAAAAATAATGGTGTTCACTTTGAATAATGCAGAATTATTAGGCGGAAAATATGGTTGTTTGTGTCGGAATGAGGGCGCCCTTCGATCACAATGAGGGCGCTCTACATGAAACTAATTTGAAAATGCACGATTATAATATACGTTCTTAATTATATAAACAATACATGATATATCGTACAGAAAATTGTATAAAAACTAACCCTAGACAGTCCAAGGCAGAATAAATATGTTGCAGTTGCACCATCATATTTTTGCAATATTTCGTACATGACAGTGATGCACATTTTTTGTGATAAATATGCCATAAAACATCATATAAAGACAAACTTTTTTTTCCAGATAGACATGCTACAATCTGTATGTAAAAATGTATTATGTTTTGTTACCCATTATATGATAAAATGCTGTGGTCAGGTGCAGATGTTTTTGAAATTTGTATTGTATTGGCCTAGAGAGGGCGCCCTACTCAACAATGAGGGCGCTATTTCTAAAAAAAAAGAGCGAAAACGCAAGAGTAATTGATTTCGTAATTGTTGATTTGAATAAATTGTTGATTGGGTGATTGTGTTTGATTGATTGTATGATTTAAAAAGGTTTAAAATAAACAAAAAATTAAAATATGACATTATTATTTTAATTTGGTGACTCGGACTCGGACTCGGACTCGGACTCGGACCATGGTGACTCGGACTCGGACTCGGACTCGGACCATGGTGACTCGGACTCGGACTCGGACTCGGACCACGGTGACTCGGACTCGGACTCGGACTCGGACCATGGTGACTCGACTACAACACTGTCATTAATTGACAACATTTTTCCTAATGACTCATGCCAAATGTCCTATGGAATACTTCTAAACGATCTTAGTGACCATTTTCCTATTTATTGTATTTGTAAAGTTAAATGTAGTACAAATAAGTGCAATGATTTTATTTAAAAACATGATATTAGTGACAATAATATATGTAACTTTATTCAAGCTTTACAGGGAATCAGACGGTGACTTCCTTTGAAAAATCCTAATTTATGTTTTAGTGTATTTTTGCAAAAGTTTTTAAATGTATATGAAAAATGTTTTCCAATTAAGAATATTAAGGTAAACAAGAAAATAAAAGATAAACCATGGTTTACACATGAAATATATAAATTAGTAAAGAAATAGAGTCGCTTATATAAATTGTATTTGAAAAATCCTACTATATATTGGGAAAATGTATATAAAAAAATACGTAATCGTATGACTAGCAAGATTAAATCTACGAAAAGGGAATATTATTTACGCCAATTTGGTTGTGCTCAAGGTAATATGAATAAAACATGGACAGTTATAAATAATGCATTAGGTAAAGAACAGAAAGCAATTAACATAGAGAAGGTTGTAGTAGATGGTATAGAAGTGAGTGAAAAAATTTAATTCCGGAATATTTTAATAACTATTTTGTTGATATTGATTTCAATTTGAATCGCAATTATGATCAGTCTGATGATATTGATGTAACTTCTTTTATTGCTAATAATACAAAATCGATATTTTTTAATTCTGTAACTCCAGGTGAAATAATTGATTTTGTAAAACAATTTTAAAATAATTCTAGTGTAGGATATGATGGTATTGATATGAAAGTGATAAAGAAGACAAGTCTATATATTATATATGTATATGCTATCCATTATATGAGATATTTAATGCGTGCCTAGAATCTGGAGAATTTATAGACAAACTTAAAGTTGCCAGAGTAATAACAAATTTTAAAGGAGGTTGTCCTGAAATCTTTTACGAATTATCGACCAATATCTATTTTACCTGTGTTTTCTAAGATTTTGAAAAGTGTTTGTATAATCGTCTTTTGCTTTTTGTTAATGAATGTCATATTTTAACTTGTAATCAGTATGGTTTTAGAGCGGGTCATTCCACATCTTCAGCACTTCTTTATTTTATACATAAAGTAAAAAAGGTAATTGATAATAAAGAAATAATGATTGGGTTATTTTTAGATTTACGAAAAGCATTCGATAATTTAGTTCATGATATTTTATTAAAGAAATTATATAAGTATGGAATAAGAGGAAATGTATTGTAAAATTGTTTGAAAGTTACCTTAAAGGGCAATGAAACCCAAGCAAAATGTTGCTTCCATAGTCTTGAAGAGATTAAGAAGAATAATCTCTGAAAGTTAGAGCATAATCGGGTAAGAAACAAGAAAACTACGGCTCTTTGAAGATGTC
>JBAMJV010009886.1:0-14181 GCA_037951105.1 Echinarachnius parma | reverse complement strand
ATTTATTCATTTTATTTTTATTTTTTATTATTATTATTATTTATTTATGTATTTATTTATTTTTTTTTTTTGGGGGGGGGGGGGGGGGCACACGCCTTATTTAGGGGGGGGGGGGCACGTGCTACCCGTAGCGACGCCACTGCCTAAAACATCTACATTCTTTAGCCTCCAAAACACAATAATGACCAGTGCTCAATGCGTTACCCATAACATATAATACAACAAATTATATTGTATATATTCATAGAGCGCAATTTGTAATGAGCCTCGATCTGAGCGCCATTTATATAAACCCAGGTCAACGGATACACACTATCAATCAATACACTTCAATCAGTCCTGCACATAAAGTGCCCATTGTCCACTCCCCCGGGAGTACTCCAGAAAGTCGTTTTTTTTATAGGCGCCCACAGTGCTAATGAACCACGTTCCCATTCTGTGCGGGTCACAATAAGTATACACGTCGGTAGAGCAATATTGGGTTAACTGTCTTGCTGAAGGACAAACGCAACATACAAATACAAATAGAAAAGTACACTGGATGGGCATACTTTTTGAGTAATAACGTGAATAACTCGATGACCTTCAAAGTATGTATTAAAAGCAGTCAGAGGATTAACTGGCCGATGAATCGTGATGAATCTGACAGAGCTTGATTTCTTTCCGAGTGTCAGGACTATAGATTCCCTCGACGCACCATCCTCACTGATTGATCCCATCGAGTTCGCAAGTAGAAGTGCAAGACAATGAAAATTGATACACGAGTGCGCTCAAATGGATTTGCGTACGTGTTTGGAAATACGTGATATCGCACGCGATTAAGCATGTGCGTATTCCAGCCAGTATGGTCCACATTTTAGATAGACCTATCAAATGTGAACAGCTCACTTGCACACGTAGGACAAACATGACAAGCCAACCACATATCGAACCAGATCTTTATATTAGTCTTTACGAAGTTATCTGTCTTTTTTCCAACTTGTGAAAGTTCCTATAATGTTCAAATTAAAACAAAACAAATACAGGTATCAGTGTACGAACTTTCTGAGAAAAAAATCTTTTCAAAAAGCTGGGTACGTTTCTTTTGTCATTATGATATCGACGGAGTTCTCAATTTTAAAAAAGTCAGCATGTTCGTTTCCAGGAAATGATTGCAAGGTACGAAGGAAAAAAAAATCATATTTCATTCTTGTTCAATCAAATATGAACTTAAACTGTTAAACGTATCCTTGTGTTGATAAAAAAAAAAACTTTGTACTATTGAATAAGCATGGTAAAATGGACCTTGAACTTCTTATTGTAGCTCTCTAAAAGAAACGTGCATCCCTTTTCTCAAGATCGTGTTGAATAAGCATGGTAAAATGGACCTTAATGGGGTAGTTTAGTTTTGGTAGAGAGGGCGCTGCACATCACAATTTTTTGTGAGATAATGAAAAACTGAGTGTCGAATTTGAGAGAACATGCAATTTTAGTGGCAGAATAAACTTTATTTGGTCAAAATCGGTCCAGAAACGGCTGAAATATCAATAAATATATTTGATCTTATAATTATTTGGGGCCCAAATAATTAGATGATTTTTTTCAAAAAATTTAAAAAATGCTTACACTTTTTCAAAAATTGTCAAAAGCGATTTTTATCTACTTAATCATTATTTCAATAGAACATCACATGCATTATTTTGTATGAAAAATGGTTGAAACCAATGCCTTTTTAGAAAGCGCCCTCTTGTGTTTTAATGGCTCACTTTTTTAATGATAACAGGCTTTTTACTTAGTCGTTTGTAATTTTGTATACCTTTCGAGCATGGTGGAGTAATAACTATTAGTTTATAATGTTTCTGTCCAGGTTTGGTTACTAAAGTTCAGCCTTACCAAAACTGTACTACCCCTTTAAACTTCTTATTGCAACTCTCTAAAAGAAACGTGCTTCCCTTTTCTCAAGATCGTATTGAATAAGCATGGTAAAATGGACCTTAAACTTCTTATTGCAGCTCTCTAAAAGAGACGTTCTTCCCTTTTCTCAAGATCGTATTGAATAAGCATGGTAAAATGGACCTTGAACTTCTTATTGCAGCTCTCTTAAAGAAACGTGCTTCCCTTTTCTCAAGATCATGATAGATCGAAAAGTGTTTTCGGAAACTGTGTAATTCATTTTGTACAGTCCCCGGACAGACCCTCGTATTATTGGTGAATCGTTGGACCTACCCTGGTTAAAAGAAACTGACACCGAGAAATAACCATTTAACCCACGCGTGAGATATTGACTTACACATGGAATGGAGAAACGTGATCCGTGAAGGCATATCCTTGAACAAAAATATGCATTCTGTAAAAGAAAAACAAAGAGTTGATTGGACTTGAATCTGCATTATCAGCGCAAATTTAGAAAGGCAAGGAACAAAGGTAACAACATGGAGAAGAACCCCTGTTTATTAAGTCATAGGGTGTCATGCACATGCGTGCACGCTTGACTTTGTGTAGTCAGTTGCTTTATGCATTCTAGCCAGCTCCCACTAGAGTGCAAAGTGGATATACAAGGGCGCAATAGTAAATCGAGTAATCGTCCCATGCCTATTGTATTGTCCGATGCCACTGTCTACACAAGACAGTGTCTCAATTTTAAAGGGGCCACATCATTATCTCCAAATGCGGAGTAGTGTTTTGCTTTATTAGACAATTAAGTGGCTCTTGGATATAATGACCTTGATACTGAGGCCAATATTCTGAAGTCCTGTCTAACTTAGTCGTGACAAGATTTAAACAACTGTTAAGTTAGACAGGACTTAAACGTAAATTGCACCACCTACCCCCAAAAAACAACAACAACGGGTTACAACGCAACTATTGTGTTCAACTTGTTCAAGAAGAGCTGCTCCACGAATGAACTTGTTAGTGGAAACATTGATAAATCACAGCACGTTTGCTATTTAAGCGGTTGGTCAGCCGGTCAAGTGGCCACAAGCGAGCTCTAGTATCGTTTGTACCACTTCTTAGTGGATGGAGGATGGCAATGGCCATCCATATTAATAGCTTTACGCGGTCTCTTCTGATGACCATTGACCTTTTCATCGCTGTCCCCTTTTCACAAACGTTACATCGTTCTGATGAAAGTATCACAACAACGTTGCTATACAGTATTGTTATGTTTGTCCAAGAAAAGGGCCGGGTTATCTAATGAAGATGTAGACTTAGTTAATGCGAAATAAACCGAACACAAAAAGTAACTACCCCCTAAACAATTGCTCATAATTTCATAACCGATTATTGTTTCAAGATGTCATCTGACCACAATATTTCTACAGTTGTTGTGTACATTTTGTGTGAAATATTCATAATTTCATGGCTGAACGAACACAGATTAAAGACAAAATCCCCAAAGTCACAAGAACTTACTATCGCCTGTACAATGTTGTGAAGAAGGACATGTGACTCAATGCATTGATTACGGTTTATTAAACAATGCTGTTTCATATTCCATCCATTTTGATTTTGTATTACTTGCAATTGTAAAAGAGTGCAATTTAAAATTTCTAATTAAATCAATAAGCTGCAATAATAATAATACTTTTGCGAATTTTGAAATATGACAATTTTCTCTGTAATGTGTGCTTACTCAACCATGGATTAATAGTAACCTATACTTTTTACACATTGTTTGCCTAGCTACCATAGAAATGTTTGGGCGAGACGAAATCTTGAAACGATTCTTGGTTATGACATTATGAGCAGGGGTTTAGGGGGGTATTTACTTTTTCTGTTCGGTTTATTTCATTCAAACGGTTGCAATTTGCTATTCTCGGAATTTTGAAGGCCTACTATTTGTTTACGTTAGCCCAGTAAAGGGTTTTGGGGCACCAATAGTTGAACCAAATGAGACATATCGTACGAAATAGACCAGGGGCAGCGGAACCGGGGGGGGGGGGGGGGGGGGGGGGGCTGCACCCCCCCCCCCTCCACTTTTTTGGCATAAAACAATAAAATACATAAGGATAAAATAACAATTATTATAACAATTAAAATGTGGTCAGCCCCCACCCCCCCCACTTTCAAAACCTTTCCGCGGCCCCTGTAGACATCGATCAAATGATCATAAGTCTTATCGCTTGGTCTACCCCTCATTATGTTGTTCAACGCTCACCTTGGTCGGTGTCCTTACGATCAAACTGAGAATGTAAATGTTTATGGTTAAGATTAGAGATTAGGGTATGTGATCAAGTTAAATAAAATGAATAATGCTAAAATGTCATAATTTGTTAGACCACATTATTAGAAATGTTGACAAAATGGGTGTAGACGAGGCGCCGATCAGCCAAGCCGTCGGTGCCTAATGGTCAGACAATCTATCAGGACAACCACTCTACGCGAATACGTGTGGATTACAACGCCTACCGACTCGCAGCTTGCATAGTTTGGTCCTATGATAAACAATTTATCTTTTCATCTTTCATTGTTGCGCTTTATCTCTCTCGACCTCCTCCCCCCACCCCCCCCCCCCCCTTTCATATACCCCCTTCAATCCCTCTATCTATCTCTCTGTTTCCCCACTACATCTTTTCAATTTGGACGAAAAGATTCACAAGTAGTTTTAATGTCGACTTTAATATTTACTATTGTCACTTGATTATTCGTGTTATTTGCTTAAGTCTCCATTCGCTGACATGATTTATAAAGAACATTCAACGCATGGCACCAGCCGTATATATACAGCATATTCACTGTAATCATATTCATGACTTAAGACATAATACAGTTCAGAGAATCTAAGTTCAGGGAAATATGAATACGTTTAGGATCAAAAGAAACACTTCTCACGACAGATGGTATTATGTTTAAAATGACGCAAAACACAGGCGTATGTTTTGTCAAGTACGATAATCACTTTGAACATTTAATGACCTTTCTTTTAAAACAACATCGATTCGCAGGAAAGATTTTACATCCAAACATGTTTTGTTAAGAGAGGCAAATAAAGCATAAGCGACATTCAATTGAATTATTAGGATTTACAAATCATAAAAGTCATAATTAATTAAGGAAGATGTAACTAGAATCCCATAATGGCAGATGGCACTAACAATTATTTATGTTTGAAATTACGTCAAATTAGTGATAGTCAGAGCTACCGATAACATGAAAACATTTCAATGAATCATTACAAAAATGTTTACCATTGTCACCATGGGAAATCAGTGTGTTTTGCATATTTGCAGTTTTAAAGGAGTACGCGTTAAAGGGCAATGAAACCCAAGCAAAATGTTGCTTTCATAGTCTTGAAGAGATTAAGAAGAATAATCTCTGAAAGTTAGAGCATAATCGAATAAGAAACAAGAAAACTATGGCTCTTTGAAGATGTCCATTTATTCTTATGGGGAACTCAAATTGGCAACGCACTCTGATAAGTGTGTGGACAACTCCCCATATGTTTTGTACACAAATGTTCCCATTTTTACAGTTTTCTTCATAGTCACATTTTTCCATTCCCCCAACTCATGATATGTTATGTATAAAAGCATTCTACAAAACATATGTTGAACTTGAACGAAGGGTATACATAAATTTTGAGAAAATTGAACAAAACTGAAATTTTGTGTACAAAATGTATGGGGAGTTGTCCACAACTTTGCCAGAGTACGTTGCCAATTTGAGTCACTCAAAGAAATACATGGCTCTTTTCAAAGAGCCATAGTTTTCTTATTTCTTGACCGATTGTGCTCAAATTTTCAGAGATTATTCATTATATTTAGTGTCTTATAGTGCATATAGTGCATAGTGCAACAATTTGTCTGGATTTCATTGTCCTTTAAGTATTTGATATTTAAAAATTACCAGATTTTAGTAATCTTAAACCAACAATCATAGACATTATGGCCGGTATTCTACTAAATTTATCAACGTAAGTTAAACTAAACCAGACAGTAGTTACCTGTTAGCAGTTGAACCAGTTCAAACATGTGGACTTTTACAAGCACATTGATGGTTGTCATGCGCCTCTCCTGATTGCTTCTTGTCATTAACCATCCATACAAAGGGATGATTGACATACCAATGAAATGGTTTAACATAATGTCCCTAAAGTCGGAGGACATAATATTACTGGTGACTTATAAAAACCATTTAATTGGAATGTTAGTCTGAGGAGAAACAATTAATGTATCTCTATTGGTGCATACAAACTATCAATGTGCTAGTCAAACTGTCAAAGTGTGGAATGGTTTTAATGGTTATCTGGTAAATGTTGTCTTTTTAGTTTAGGTTAATTGGATACATTTAGTAGAATACCGGGCCCACTTGTTTCCAAAAAAATAGTAATATAATATAATATATCAAAAGATATACATGTACTGTATTAATTTACATCTTGTTAGATTCAATATTTAGTTAGTATTACATATATATTTAAAAGTAAGTAACGAATTAGTAAATTGGTTCTTTGTTATTGTTGTATTAAAATTAAAATTAAATGAGAATATGCATATTATAATAATCACATTTTTAATGTTAGTGCCTTTCTTGCCAAATGCATTCATAAATATGTATCATTTTGTTGTATTTTGATGTTAAATTATATTTTTATTGTGTTGTAATTTATTTATTCATGTATGTTCATATGTTCATGTACGCAAGGCATTTTAGTCTTCGGACTACAGTCTTGTTAATGTTGTTCAATAAATACCGATATATCTATCTATCTATCTATCTATCTATCTATCTATCTATATCTATATCTATTCATTATTTTCACATTAAAGGGATAGGTGAGTTTTAGTCAAACTAAATTTGTATGAACCAAAACCTGCACCATTACATTATAAACTAATAGTTATAACTCCACCATGCTCGAAAGGTATACGAAATTACAAACGACTAAGTAAAAAGCCTGATATCATTAACAAAAAGAGCCGTTAAAACTCAAGAGGTCGCTCTCTAAAAACTCATTGGTTTCAACCCTTTTTGATACCAAAATTGTGCATAAAGATGTTTTGTTAATATAAAAATTAAATAGAGAGATCATTTTTTTTTTTTAAGTGTCAGCATTTTTTCTTTTCTTCTTAAATCATCGAGTAAACCTGGGGTCCCAGGTTTATATGTTGGTTGATATTTCAGCTGTTTCTGAACCGATGTTGATCAAGTTAATTCTTTTATTAAAATTGTATGCTCTTTCAAATTTGACACTCAGTTTTGTATTACCTCACAAAAGAAATATTTCGTGTAGCGCCCTATATACCAAAACTCAACTATCCCTTTAGCATTCTTCGCACAAATTATTATTGCAATTAGTTTGTTCCTATTCTTGTACAACTGTTCACACCTTTCAATTAATGTCTTCATCGGTTTGCTGCGGCTCGCGAGTCCGGATAATAATAAGATATGGTACTAACAATTTAAAGTTGTTTTGGTGATAATTAGGCTGCTTGTCCAAAGCATCTGTGATCATATTTAATTATACTCTGTGATATAATTCAGAATTTTCTGAACTTCTTCGATCATGTATTATGTAATAATTATTTGTAGGAATTTTGTTATGGTTGGCTTGCCTGATTTATAAAGATTTGAATAACATGTTAGGGTATGGGCATTTTATAATAATATATGTTAGTATCTGATTTCCTGCCACGATATACCGATACGCTTGAATACATATTTTCTTTTTCTTTCTCTCTCATACAGTCATATTTTATATTATTCATGTAAAACTTGTTTTGTATTAGTTGTTGATAGAGTTAATTGTTATAAAACTCCTCTTGCTCTAAAGCTAGCAATGGTTTGTTTTGTTTTAATTGCAAAGGTATGCTTAGCAAATGCGATTTAACCCAGCTAATCCTTATTTGGAAAAGGGAATGAGACTTGCAGTTGCTTCGTTATTGCTTTCTTCCGAAAAACATTTGCAATAATAATACTATTCACAGTACAGATTGATAACAAATACTTTTTCTTTTAGAAATGATATATATTTGATTGATTGACAAATGGAACCTAACCAAAAACACAATACTATAATAATAATCTAAAGACCATCGCACACTACAAGATCCGGTCCTAACTAACGAATGATTAAAGGGGACCACCAGGCAAAGAACAACACATTATTATATGTTTTGGTACCGTTTTGTGAAATCAAATAGATACCCAACATTTTGCAAAGGGTTGTGTAATTCATAAACAAAGCAATTAATTTCCACCACTTACGGAACCACTACTATTTCCTGATTCCATACGGGCCAACCATTTGCGAGTGCGCCAATGTTATTCACGCGTACGTTTGTAGACAATAGATTCCCGGGCGATTCGTTCGCTCTGCACATATTAGTCTTCGCAATTCAGACCGCATGAACGCATGCTTTAGAATGGTGATACGTTTCCAATTATATATTTTTTGTTCTGGAAACATATTTTTGTAAAATTGTTGATGGAATGGAATACTAAAGATGTTACCTTTCTTTAATAAGAATATTTGTTTTGGGGTGGTGGTACCCTTTAAGAATATAAACTAAACCTCACGACTTAATAACTCACGTCTTGTTTTCGTTCAGATACGCAGCGGTGTGTCTGATCGGTATCGGACCTGTAATGTGTGGTTGGCTTTAATCAGGTGAGTTAGGTTTATTTTGTCGGTTTTGTTTTTGTTTTGTCACCATTGAATTCTCACAATTTATCATTTGATCTGAGAAAAGGAAGCACTTAAGATGAAATTAATATATTTCCAAAAATGGTAATACAAAACAAGAAAGAAATGCAAAACATCAATTGTATACATGCAATATTAAAGGGTACCACCACCCAAAAATAATATTCTTATTAAAGAAAGGTAACATCTTTAGTATTCCATTCCATCAACAAGTTCACAAAAATATGTTTCCAGAAACAAAATATATAATTGGAAACGCATCACCTTTCTAAAGCATGCGTTCATGCGGTCTGAATTACGCAGACTGCTATGTGTGCGATGAATTGCAACGTGTGCAGAGCGAACGAATCGCCCGGGAATCTATTGTTTACAAACGTGCGCGTGAATAGCATTGGCGCACTCGCAAATGGTTGGCCCGTATGGAACCAGGAAATAGCAGTGGTTCCGTAAGTGGTGGAAATTAATTGCTTTGTTTATGAATTACACAACCCTTTGCAAAATGTTGGGTATCTATTTGATATCACAAAACGGTACCAAAACATATAATAATGTGTTGTTCTTTGCCTGGTGGCCCCCTTTAAGTGTGGTGTTGTTATGTTTCTTTTGTTGTTATCTCAATGTATACGCTTTGTCATCAACCCGTAATACTTGTGATGGAGATTGTTCAATTGCCTTTAGGGCAAGCTCCACTGTATACAGTAATGTTATGTCGATACAATAGCAATAAGAAAATTAATCGGTATGGAGAAATAAATGTTCTAAAAATAATGCGACGAAACATCTTAATTATTCCCTTGATACCCGATAGTCTTTTGTTTGTTTTTTAAACTAGAGGATGCATGGTGCGGTGTTTAGGGAATAGACGAACGTTAATTTAAAAACTCCTGAAATTTGTTTCATTATTCCCATTCACGTCATATCAAACGTACATCTATTGTTAAAATGGCTTTGATGACTTGTTAGTTTTAGTAAACAATATTGTTCATAGAGAAGTTCCCAGAAAGATGATCGAAACGACGATAAACAATGTGACTGAAGTTGTAATACTCTAGACGCCTTCCAAAATAATAGTCTGCAAGAAATTGGAAAGTATTTGTATGGTTCCTTTGAATTGCATTATATTTCTTTTCTTCCAAATATTAAGACTTAACTAATTTTGGTAATTAGCGGAAGCCATTAAGAAATAAAAACGTTAGAATTGTTTTCATCATTATTTGTTCATAATTATACTGCATCTCAATGGGTTTCCTGTAGTTATCTTCTTACTTGTGATAGGCTCGTTAAATTGCCTTCGGGGACTTGCCGGACGGGGTGTTACAGCCAAGTATATATTTTTAAAAAGTAACATACCCTTAGCATCTTGTAAAAAGGAATTGGCGCATTACAAAACTCTTGTATTACTATAATCTATTGTAATAGTGATGGATTATTGAAAAGGCCTATTTTTTACACATAATCCTTGCTCGCATGCGATGTACCAAGAACCATTATTTCTTAGATACAATAAACACATTCAAATAAATATGATTTGTACAAGATAGTTAGCTGTCTAAAGATGCCATTAAGGTATCCCAAAGGGAATAAGGATCACATTAGAGTATACGGGAAAATAGATATATAATATAATCAACTAATGATATATACAATTAAAGAGGTTGTTCTGAAAGAATCGCATTGAAATGACTAAGATGATATTACGATACGTATAATTCCTAAGCACTCATTTGAACTCATTGGGGAGTTTTCAGTTCTCTAAATTCTCCATCGAGCAATTAAAGATGATAATCATGATGTTTGAGTACATGCATCATCTTAATTTCCCTCCTTTTGTATGAATTGCAATAAAAGTGTGGTTCGTTTTTGTTATGGCTACAGTAACATGGAGGTGCTACTACATGTAATTGAACAACGGAAACAATAATCTGATTGGACGTTTAGAGACTTAGAGTAATATTCCCCTGACACCAATATCGCGTACATGTTTGGTGGAGCTGAGGTAATTGGCTAAAATATAATGAACTACTATTGTGATCATGATGCTTACGTGTATATTAGTAGCGTCTTAATGTCCCTCCTTTTATGAATTGCAACTATAACATCGTGGTCAATTGTTAAAATGTCTTCGGGGGCAGCATACAACTACATCTATTGACATGTTAATTCTATATAGGATTTCGATATAAAGTAATGACATGGAATTGAAGTGCTCTTGCTGGGGTTTACCATGCAAGTCTGCTAATTAATATCAGAATCCAGCACACTAAAAATGAGTTAAATTGAACTGAATAGTGACGAAAATTAAACATAATTATTAAGTATGCCTTTTCAATTAAGGTAGAATTTAGACAATTATATAAAATATATTAATACAATCACCTCTGGTGAATGTCGTTGTGTTGGTCCGCTATAACTCTTTGATTCATACCGGCAATAAGTGTCGTGGTATATTGGTTCGGGCATTCGTCTTTCAATACGAGGGTCGTGGGTTCGACCCTCTCTCAACGCAGTTGTAGTAAATGAGTACTTAGCAGGAATTTATTCCTGGAAATGCTTGAGCGCCCCATCATGGAGTAATAATGCTCCGAGCGCTTTTTATTATTATAGCACTTTTGCATTTTTGTTATGAAACTGCGCTAAGTTTTTGTATCCAAAATTATGTATTCGTATTGGATCATCATTATAATAACACAAATACCATAGCCATATAGGTATAAGAAAAAAAGGACGAGAAAACAATTCATCATCTATTAGCAGATCTTCATACATGACTGATTGCAATGATGGGACAAAAACAAATTAACGTTTGCCATAAACACCGATTACGGAAAGATTGGATGTTAGGAAGATCGAAGAGTTTAATAGTCCTTTAGACAATTTGTCATGGATATCTTTATTTTCAATAAATATAAATGAAGTTCAGCTTAGAACAATATCAGAGTGCCAATACAAATCATTCCGCATTTAACAAGAATTTTGTTTTATTATGGACTGTAAAATTGATCATTTACATTTTTTTAAAATAAGATAAGTCTTATATATTGCGTTTGTTTATAAACTAATCAATAGCTCTGAATATATGAGTATTTTGATTTTAGTCGAGTTTGTCGGCCCCCAGCGGATGAATGCTGAATCTCAGCTACTATTTCCTTTTCTTTTCTTTTTTTTCCTGGGTTCCATGGTCACATGTTATAATTAAAGAAAAAATAACGACGTCAAAAATATATTTTTGCACGTGCGTGGTGGTATGACAGCAAAAACCTATTTAACAATAATCAAATTTAGAATATCAAATTCTCCAACCATCATAATGCCAAGAAAGCAGGCTCTATACACAGTTGCAATGGTCATTTTCAACCGAACAAACCTCTACAAAAATGACATAATATTGCCCCCCCCCCCCCCGAAAAAAAAGAACTGTATTATGGATTGCGTAGTTGTTGATTCGGCGTTGTTAATTTATTTGCTATCCCTAGAGTGTGTGGACAGGAAACCCAACTCGCTAACAGTTTACATTCGTTCAATAACTTTTCCTCTTTTCTCATTAAGGAGTGGGAGGGAGGGGGGATCTACAGGGAAATATCCCCCAGAGAAATAACTTGAAAACAAAACCAAATAAAGGGTCTCCATGAAAAGCGCAGCATCTTCCATATTGTTATTTTGATATGATTATTTGCAAATGAGGCATCGATCGTGGTATAGAGACACTGGTAATAAAATACTATCGATCATGGCTTCCACATTAATACGTTCTTTTAATGAGCGATCGAGGTATCATGAATAATCATTATTCTGTATTATACAATCGTGGTGTTACTATAAACTTTGCAAAACTTGCAATTATTTCGTTTTTGCAATGAAACCGTTCTTGTCAAATCTATATCGCTATTCTGTCACTTGTACATTAATCCATGATAAATCATGATGTATTTATGAAAAAAGGTAAGAAAAGTCAATAACATGTAATTGCAGCTAAAAGAACATGAATAAAAACACCCACTAGGAATATTTTATTTGGGCGGTTATTGCCCCGTCAGAAACTTAAAGTGATCCACGAAAAAAATACTTGGAGCTTCCTCGTTTCTCTTCTGCCGTGTTGTTTAGCTTATGGTAAGAGAATAATAAAATAGGGTTAGATCTTTTCAAATGTCCCTTTAGTATGAAGATAATTATCATTGCAAATCATTATTTCAAAAGCGTTAGCTAACGCTTTTGATAAAAAGTACAATTGCCGTAGCTGAACACGTCCGGCCAGCGCGCGTGGGAAACCTTCCCGACCCGACTGAACTTTGAGCCGAGCGCGCGCAAATTCCATGAATTCTGTACCGTCTGTAAACATACACGGGTGCGGATATCGTCAAACGGATGATTATTACTGCGACAAATCTACGGCAGGCCATCAGTATTCGGTGATAAAATATGAACCCAATATTCGTTTTTTTCACTAGGTAAACAGAGATCGTTTTCTTTCAAACTTTCACAAATCTTTCAATTCTATTTTACAATAATATTGATACATGTTTAAGTCTCAAATGTCATTTTTTGCAAATATCTGACACTTTACAGGGATCACTTTAAAGGGCTCTAGTAAATAAATATGTTGAAATGTGCAAATAATGATGAATGGTTAATACGAAGTGTATTCTGGTGTCCTGATACCGTATGTCCGCTGAGTAACAATTCATAATAAATGGATACATTATGGACAAGTAATAATGAGTGGTTCATGCAAAGTGTTATTCGCTTACCCATTGCACAATAAACTTTGTACACAGTTATAACTTTCCAGTGGATAAGTGAACAACCGAACACTTCAATTGTAAATATCCTTTTAAAGGAACATTCGAAAAACCGAAACCTGTTCCGTGCGTTTTTTTTTGGCAAAACGAATACAACAATGTCTGAAAAAATAACTACAAAAGAAATCCGATTATTAGTTCGTTTGTCAATTCGTGGTTCTTTGAAGCCTAAATGGAGATATTTTAACCTGTATTTTGTACTTTTATTCTACCTTTCAATTGTAGATGTGTATAAAACAATTGATATGTCGTTAATGTATTTACATTATTGTTTTCACATAATAAAACTAACCAATCATGTATCATTGGGGGGGGGGGGGGGGGGGGGGAGGCTATGGATGGGGAGGGGGCTGCCGTCCTCCACAATTTGTCTGGCTTAAAACAATACAATACATAAGCATTAAATAACAATTAATACACAAACATGCAATGTGGTCAGCCCCCCCCCCCCCCCCCCCCCCCCCGCCCCGGAGTGAATCACAGCCGAATGTATATTTATATGCGCGATTTTGTACAGGAGTCAATGTAGACCGATGAGTAAATTTACTCCTGGCTTTGTACAGGATTCAATGAAGACCAATGTATAAATTTACTCCACTTTTTGTACAGGAGTCAATGTAGACCGATGAGTAAATTTACTCCTGGCTTTGTACAGGATTCAATGAAGACCAATGTATAAATTTACTCCACTTTTTGTACAGGAGTCAATGTAGACCGATGAGTAAATTTACTCCATCAGGAGTGAACCCAAAGACCACT
>JBAMJV010009885.1:0-41104 GCA_037951105.1 Echinarachnius parma | reverse complement strand
CTGTATGAACCGAGTCAACCCCCCCCCCCTACCCCCCCCCCCCCCCCCCACCCCTCAGGCCTTCCTTGACCAAAACAATTACGTTTGGGGGGACTTGAACTCCCCCTTTTTCAACTTGAAGGTGATCGCGAGACCTCCCCCCCCCCTAAAAAAAAAAAAAAAAAAAAAAAGCTTTCTTATATATTATACAGCTCTCGTCCTTATAGCAAATGATGTCTATAGTCGTGTCCGTGCATAGCCTGTTAGCACATGGAACGTTGTTACAATCAATGAGGCATATAACTAGTCTAGATCTATGGCATAGCTGGGGGCTCACCCCCACCCCCCCCCCCTTACAAAATGTTAGTGGTCAGTCAAGTTAAGTGGTCTTGACCATCAGTGGCCTACATGTAGCGTGGTCGGAAGGATTGGGGGCACCAACATTTTTATTTATTTTTTTTTTTTTTGGGGGGGGGGGACAAAACTTGTATTTCTTTTGTTTTTCTTTTTAAAATGTCTCCTTATTATTGAGGGCACGTGCCCCCCCCCCCCCCCCCCCCCCATGTCGCCACTGTTGACCATCATAACAAACATCTCAATCGGCCCCCGAAAACAACGGATCTCGTCTTGGCCTCAAACATTTTTGAGGATCTCAGAATTCGGCTTCGAACAATCTTCACCGACATCTGGCCCTCTCTAAAAAAAAAATTGACGGACACCCCCCCCCCCCCCCCCCTTCGAAAGTTATTTACCGATACCCTCACCCTCCCCTGGAACAAAAAATAGGTATGCCACTGTTTTAGGGTACTAGCCTCGATCAAATCAATACCGCTTACGAGTCAAACATTGGTTTCTGTTTGTAATAAACTATTTAACTATCTTTAAAATATATTCAAATTGGTGAAATAGTATAATGAATACGGTATTTTAACAATAAATACAATGATATTGACATATTTGTTGTGTCTAGCTATTCAGTCAAACCTCTTTCCACCAAGGGGAAGTATAAGACAGGTGGCCACTGCATACAGGTGACCTCTATAGACATGTTCATTCCATTGATAATACATGTATCTGCACAATGTGAAATATATATTTCACACTGTGAAATAGTTTCCACAAGGTGAATTATATTTTTCACAATGTGAAATATTTTGTATAGAGTGGCCACATTGTGAATTCTCCAGTTCACACTGTGAAATACTTTCCACAAGGTGAATTATATTTTTCACAATGTGAAATATTTTTTACAGAGTGGCCACATTGTGAATTATTCTGTTCATACTGTGAAATCTATGTCGCAAGGTATTCACACTGTGAAAATCTGGTTTTCATATTGTGGAATAAATTTCACAATGTGGCCACAGTGTGAACACACATTTCACAATGTGAAAACACATTTCACATTGTGAAATCAAATTTCACAATGTGAACACTGTGTGGCATACCACAGTGTGGCTGTGTCCACACTGTGAAAACATTTCTTTCACAGTGTGAAATGTGTTTTCACAGTATGAAATGTGTTTTCACAATGTGAAATGTGGTTTCACACTGTGTTTCACACTGTGAATGAGTGTGAACTTTCCAGCAGGGATAGACCAAGTGAAGATCAGCCTAACGGAGAATTAGACGAACTGGTATTAGACGAAGTGATAATAGACGAAACGGGGAGAAAAAAAGTAGACGAAGTGACAATTGGCCCATTTGGTGATTAGACGAAACGGCAATTCCCTAAATAGGCATTAGACCTAGTGATGATTAGACCAAATGGGTTTAGCCGAAGTGGAGTTAGACGAACTGATGATTAGACCAAGTGGTATTAGACCAAGTGAATATAAACCCTTAAAATGGACAAGAAAACCTATAATATAGGTCTTCCCATCCATTTTCAAACTATCGTCATTCAATTTCATTAATTGCTTAATTCAATTTCATCTCGAGAAGTCCGTAACGTGCAATTGCTACATTTGATTTAGTCATTTATCATTTAATTTTTGTCAATGACCATTCAACTTTAAAATTTGGTAATTCTATTTTGTCACAATATAAAATAAAAATATAAGCTACTATAGTTCAAATCGTTTTCAGATCTGATATTATGCTTGCTATCATGTGTAATTTATTTTAAGCCTGGAAATGACACACAAATATTGCGTGCAGTACTATGACATTCAAACACTCGATCGAGGTCGAATTAACAAGCCGCGTTATTTACTTTCGAATAAGGTTGATTGCTAGCTTCCTGTACCCTACGTGCATGGCGTACATTTTTTGTCTTTTCCGGCGGAGGCTGTTTGCCACATACATCCTTCTTGTCTTTGAAAGCGAGCTAAATGTGGCCAAAATTAGCTGATTTTCTCCCAATGTGATGATTCCGCTCAAATATGAGGTCCCTTTTCTCTTCGAATATCACTGTTTCCATAGTACCTATAATGTACATTCATATAGAATTAAAATTGTAATAACTACAATTTATATATGTTTTTAATGAAATACCAGTACACAAGAAGGCCCTCATGCCCTTGAGACTCAAGTTACTCGTGGCAGCACGATGTCTGAAAGAAAAAAATCGAAAGAGGTTGAACCATGAACCTACTGGTTGAACTAACTCTTTGTTTGCAAACGATTAAGTTACATCCCACATTATTTACTCTCGAGTACAGGTGCAGACGGTTGCGTGACTACACTGTACGCAGCGAGGACTTCCCACCTCTCTGCTGTATGTGTGCCATAAATATTGTCACCCCTTTGATAATTGTTACTGCCATAGGCGCCGGAAGTGGGGTGGCAGGGGGGCGGCCGCCCCCCCCCCCCCATCCAAAAAATGGGGGGGGGGGCAAAACGCTATTTTGCCCCCCAAAAAGCCCCCCCCCCCCCCCAAAAAAAAAAAAAAAAAAAAAAAAAGAAAAAAAGAGTGGGAAAGACAAAAAAAAAATGTATGAGCTGACGTTCAAAAACTAGTTTATACATCTATTTTCAATTTTCGCTGCGCGCTTCGCGCGCGAACAGTTTATCTCAGTTTGTTGTAAACATCTGATGAGAGCATAGACATTTTATTCTTTTTTTGTTTAACTCGGATTCTAAATTTCCTTCACATGTATGGCATGAAGTGCACCAAATTGCACCATTTCAAGTTTATAAATGCAAAATCTTCCCCGTGGGAGGGGGATACCCCCTCCCAAACCCTCCCCCTCTGGCTCTGCCAAAGCTCGGTCGGTCGCTTCGCTCCCTCGGGATTCATTATTGCCTGTAGGCCATGTTGTTGGATCATACATGCGCCATATGGTTTATGTTGGAACTGTGTATGACACTCAATATTTATGTGTGAGTTTGGGTGCATATTTATTAGTGCGTCAATTATTTGTTTTCTTCGTGAAAAATATATCAAATCATAACACGCTTTCCCAGATACAGTTAATCTTAAGCCCGAATTTCCTATCTAGGTATGCACCATATTGCACAATTTGAAGTCCATAAATGCATTTTTTTTTGGGGGGGGGGCAAAATTGCGTTTTGCCCCCCCCCCCCCCCACTTTTTGGATGGGGGGGGGGGGGGGGCGGCCGCCCCCCCTGCCACCCCACTTCCGGCGCCTATGCCGAATGTAACATGACGTTGCCCGAATATGACTCTATAGTTTGCCCGAATGTGACATATGTTTTGCCCGAATTTAAGGTGCTTTTTGCCCGAATATGGCCTTTTTCAAAACTCCAGGGGGCTACAGCCCAATTTCAGCAATCCGCGTGTTTATCTATAACTATCTGGCCCTTTAGTTTATATAAATGGAAGTCCTGTATTGAACTTGAAACAATTTTAAACCGCGCAGTATCTATGTTGTAATGATTATGTTTATACTGAAACATTTAACATATTTACCTTTGTAAGCTTTTCTTTCTGAACATCAGAAAGACTGTCAATATGGCCACTCATCTCGGCATGCACCTGTACTATTATAATACCGTCTGCCAAATCCTTATGATTATTCTGTATCACTCAGATCGATCAGTCACTAGACAGTACACAGTTGAGGCATAAACGTGAAGTGCGTTTGGATTATGTGTAATCATCCCCGCTCAGATCGTATTTAATCTATCCGCGTGATCCGTACAAGATTTATATTCAAACAACCAATCACAAAGTTTATTCGATAATCATAAATATGAGAAATCGGCTTGTTGGCAATATTTCTCCGGCGAAGACAAGTCTCTATTATAGTCATTTCCGAATCTAGTGTTTTGATTTGAAATACAATACCATGCAGCTAAGTGTGTTCCCACGTCAAGATAAACACTAGATAAGCGTGGGTTTATCATGTTCTCGGTAAATACATCGGGCCTGGAAATGTTTAATATAGCCTAAGGGTAATTAGGTTAACTGCGTAGTCGGATGAACGGGAACAGGGGACCCCCCCCCCCCCCCCCCTCCCCCAACGCCCCACGCCCCACGTGAAGAGGTGTCCTTTTCTAGTGGTCAGAGCTCCGCTCTTCGCACTAATCGGCCCGGGTTCGAACCCGGGTTGCGACTATCGGATGGTTACAAAAAAGGGCGCGGTCCCATACTTAAATAATCATAAATTGATTGAACGCGTCTGTAAAAAACAAATATTCAACCAACCAACCCACGCCCAATCCCTACGCCAATTCCTGCGTTCTTTTCATTAAATTTTTCATTGTTACTTAGTTTATAATAATATAACTCGATATCATAAGCTTTGGAGTAATTTGCCCCTCAGTTTTGCCCATCCAGCACCGCCCCTACATGGATGTGTGCCGTCTGGCTGCACCACTAAACAATGCTTTAAAGGGATACTATGTTGACAAGTGCAAAAAGTGATGAAAGGTTGATAAAATGTGTATTGTTGTGATATGATACGTATGTCCATCAGGTAATGTGTGAAAATGTCATGTTATATGGCCGAGTAATGAGCGAAAATACACAGTGATATTCGCCAGCTCATTTCATTGACTTTGTACACAGTTTTAAATATCCATTAGATATTAATACATCTAAACACTTCGATCACACATAACGGAAAAGAAATATGGAAAACCAAAAGTTGCTGGACGCTCCTATTGGTAATACGAATACAATGATGTATGTGAGAACCGCTCGAGTTCCAAGTAAGTTTGGGGGATTCTGACAATCTTACTAGATCCCTTTAATAAGTGGGTGTTTCGCTGATGACGGCTCCTAATTGGTGTGTACATAGATTATCTTTGTTTTGAGATTACAATGTTGCCACGCTTGTTGCTTGGCTCTATATATAAGGGCATTGAACTTACAACGAATTTAGGTTAGAACCTCACACAAATCAGGCCATTAATTATGATCACATTAATGTATTTAAATGTTTTATCCCAAGCAGATGCTGGACTGGATATCTTCTTCTATAGATTTTATATACATGACATAAATACATGCACTTCATGTTTTTGATTGATATCGGTGGCAAATCATTGCACCATTGATCTCTGCCTTTCTAAACTGTTCTTAATTCAACCCCTTTTAATATGTTTTGTTTTATGTTTGTTTCTCTCTGTATAACAAAAGTTGCTTACAAAGTACAAGCAACAAGCACGTGCCCCCCCCCCCTTAAAACAAAGAAGACAAATTAAGATAAATAAACAAATAAATAATTAAATAAAATGAAATCATATTAATGATAATAGTCATAATAATATTAATAATACTACTACTAATAATAATGATAATGATAATAATAATAATAATAATGATAATTAGAGAATTTGACAAATTTAGCAATGAAAATTGAGGGTGACAAATCGAATAAATAAATAAGTAAAAAGAGCGCACTACAAACAAGCCTTGCTTTTAATTTGCTGGCCCGTATTGACTGTATTGCCCGTAGTTTTCAACTAGGTTTTCAACTAGGTATCACGACAAAATTATTTACCTATGAAAATCTTTTATCCAGGCCACGGTTCATTGTTTACTCAAGATTTTTGTTTCGTTTTGATGTTCTAATACGTTTATGAATCGATAATAGTTATTAAAACTGATAAAAATTTACCTTTGTTCGAGCGTTAAAATGATTCACTAAAGGCCCAGTCCCATACTGACGATTTTCACGGCGAATCGCAACGATTTGACATTCGTCGAGCAAATCGCTAATGCGGCGTTCCCACTGTCGTGCGATTAGTTACGATCGCCACGATTGGCCATTCGTAGCTGATCGTGGAACTTCTCTGAAATTTCAGGTTTGGATACGAGGAGATGCGAGTCGATACGCTCTGGTGAGATTTGGTGCGCTTGGATGCGATATGGTCACGATTGGTCAATTTCAGGTGACACGATCTGTCACGATCTGGTCTCCCGTTCAGATACGATCATATACGTTCCGATAGGATTGTCCCGATTGAGTCCACGATTGGGTCTCGATGTGTCACGATCATCACGATCGGGGTCCCCGATTTGGGACGATCGGGTACGTGCAGATACGTTCGGATACCTTCCGATACGTTCATCACTAACCGATACGCTCTGTTGCGATAGGATACGAGTGTGGTCGCGATGACTTTCACGATGAAGATCGAGAGTGATCACGATTTGAGCTACGATTAGACCCCGACGGATATATATATATACATCCCGACTGACCATGGACTTCATTGATTATTGAACTTCTACAGAGTGAACACTACAACCCACAACCATTAATGATGACAGGAGTCAAGGATGATAACAACGTGACATTTGCAGTAGTACTGTATGCTTACATGTACATTAACGCAAGAGAGGAAGAAGACGAGCAGCAGCCAGACCAGCCATAACCCCAACCACAAAGGGCCAGGAGCTGCGACCATGGCTCACAGGGCAGAGGAGGCAACAGCTTGGCCAGTTCTCTAGCCTCCTAGACACCCTGGACTTCCAGGCTGGAAGATCCAAAACTACACAAGGTTAACACCACAGCTCTTCGATGAAGTCTTGCAGAGGGTGGCCCCATCAATCGAGAGGGAACTTACCAGTTTCAGGCAACCTCTCTCACCTAAACTGAAACTGGCAGTGACACTGAGGCACCTTGTCCCTGGAGACAACTATCGGTCCCTTGCGTATGCCTTCAGGTGTGGAGTGTCCAGCATCTCAGAGATGGTTCCAGAAGTGTGCCAGGCAATATTATTGTGCAAGCGTTCAAAGATGAGGTGTTTATCCTACCTGTGACCCCTGAAGCCTGGACAGCCGTAGCTAACCAGTTTGGTCAGAGATGGACCATCCCCCACGCTTTGGCCCTGGATCGCAAACACATTGCTATCAAGAAGCCATCCCACACCGGCAGTCTGTACTACAATTACAAAGGCCTTTTTCTTATACCACTCCTGGCTATGGTGGATGCTTGGTGGAAAATGACACATGTCAGATGCTCAGATATTTTGCGACTCTGAGCTGTACAACGGCCTGGAAGAGGAAGCCCTATAACTCCCACACCCTGCCCTCTGGCTGCAAGCCCTGATGACCACCAAGACATGTCCTTCTTCATCCTGGGGGATGACGCCTTCGCACTCAGGAACTACCTCATGAAGCCATGCGGCACTTGCTGCTGCTGCAAAAGATGCCACATTTCGGGCATCCACCGTCTCAATATGAGGGATAAAAAAAGAAGAGAACTTCTCCCACACCCGCTTCTCTGTGCTGTTCATGTCAGTAATGGCACCTCCTCCTGACCCACTCTTCTTGGCGCGTTTCTCCGACCGGCCCATCATGGTCCTCATGCTTGTGTACCTTATTTTAATATTGGCAGCCTGTGCAGCCCAGAGATCCCCCTTCTGGGCGACATCTTTGTAACCTGCAAGGCGTTTGCTGTAGAGGACCTAATTTCTCATGTGGAACTTAATGATTTCCTTCTTTTGCTCTTCAGTAAAGGCAGTTACTGTTTTCTTTCTCTTGGCTTTCTGGATGGGATGGTCTCCTCTGCCTCCTCTGGTGCCGGCTCTGGCTGGACTGGTTCAGGCTCAGGGGGTGGGACAGTCTGGCCCTTTCTAGTAAAGATGTGCTCTCTTCAAGACAGATCGCGGAATGAGGCGCATTCAATCTTGTCCTGTATATATATATGGGCGCGAGAACTCCATAACAGATCGTGAAGGTCCGTGAAAAAGCATGACATCTCGTATCTACTCGCATTAACTCGTATATACTTGCATTTACTCGCATCTACTCGTATCAACTCTTATCTGCTCGTGTCAGGTCGTGAGCAATGGTTCCCGACAGAGCGTCACATATCGTGACAGATCGTGGGAGATCGCAGCACATCTCAACAGAGCGTGGTGTTTGTTTTGTCCAAGGTTGATCCCGATCACCACGATTTGGAAGCACGATTAGATGCGCTTTGTTAAGATCCAATACGATCCGATGCGATGATCACGATTGACAATTAATCGTGTTGATCGTAGAAATTTTTTGAACCGTTCCAAAAATTTCCTACGATCAACACGATTGCCACGACTGACCTTACGATCTGATAATATATGATACGATCACCACGATTATTTTACGAATGGCTACGAATGGCCAATCGTGGCGATCGTAACTAATCGCACGACAGTGGGAACGCCGCATAAAGGAGTGGTCACATTGGACACGACTCCCCACGACTAGACCCACGAATGCAGTACGCATTGGTACAAATATATGGCAAGCCGTTTGAACATTTATTCCTATTTCTTGATATCAATAATTGAATTATTGATATCAGTTCATTTCTTGATATCAATTATTACCAATACAAAAAAGTATTTCTTGATATCAAGAATGCATTTCTTGATATCAATAAATCGAATTCTTGATATCAAGAATTGAATGCTTGATATCAAGAAATAGGAATAAATGTTAAAAACAGCTTGCCATAGATTCGTACCAATGCGTACTGCATTCGTGGGTCTAGTCGTGTCATGTGTGACCAGGCCTTTATGCCTCGGTCACACCTTTGCGTATGTTGCTGCGTATTGCTGCGCTAGGCCCGCCTATATATATATATATCAATACGCAGCCTTACCCAGCAATACGCAGCGATTTTGAAGTTAGCAGTCACACTAGAAGAAGAAGAGGCGAATGATGATTATGACAATGTATGAGCAAGGGAAACTGCTGCATGAGCTGCATCGACGAAATGTCCCTCGAAGTTGTTGAGTGCGGTCCTGGATCTGCCGGAGGAAGGACCAGGGACAATTTGACCAACTGATGAGGGAGCTGGACCACGAGGACCAAGAAGCATTCACGAACTTTTTGAGGGTTACCCCGGCAATGTTCAAAGAGTTAGAGCAGAGACTACACGAAAGACTGGAGAAGCAGGACACTTTCTTCAGGGGAGCACTCTCGCCCACAATGAAGCTGGCCATCACCTTCGACACTTGGCAACGGGTGACAGCTATACTCATGTATAGCTTCAGAGTTGCCCATAATACAATTTCACTCATTGTACGTGAGGTATGCACAGCCATCATTGAGGAATATGGAGACGAGCTGGTGAGGTGCCCTACCAGCCCACAAGAATAGAAAGCAGTCGCACAGGGCTTCGAAGACCGCTAGAATTCTCCCCATACCATTTGTGCCTTGGACGGCAAGCATGTTGCGATCAAGTGCCCCGAGGATAGTGGGTCAAGATTTTACAACTACAAGGGATTTTACTCTATTGTACTCATGGCCCTGGTCGACGCCGAGTACAATTTTTTGTGGGTAGATGTCGGATCCGAAGGTTCTACCTCTGATGCCCAGCTCTTCAATGCATGTGAACTGAAACAACGCCTAGCATCTGAAACCCTTGGAGTGCCTCAACCAGAGCCCATGTCCAACGATGATGAAGACACCTCCTTCTACTTTGTGGCAGACGAGGCCATGGCTGAGGACATGGCTAATGAGAGGATATACAACTACCGGCTGTCCCGGGCCAGGAGAGTGGTGGAGAATGCTTTCGGCATTCTTGCCAACCGATTCCAGTGCCCGCTCACCAATCTCCGGCAAAACCCTTCAACCGTCCGGAACATGGTACAGGCATTTGTATACCTGCACAACTTGATGCGAACCCGCTATACTTCCATCCAGAACTCAGCATTGGACAGGGAGGACGCCGAGCATATCATAGTGCCCGGTTCCTGGCGAGGAGAGCAGACCCTGGCTGAACTTAGGCAACCGGCTAGAGGTCGCTCGGCTACTCGACGGTGATCGTCCTGCTAGGCAGCCAATCGTAGTGCTAGCGAGCTAAAGCGAGCGGCAACCAGCGACTGCGAGTTAAAGCGAATGGCGCACGAGCTAGACTCGCAGCATAGCGAGTGGCACACGAGCGAGACTCGCAGCAAAGTGAGTGGCCATCGCAGCGATTCGTGTTGCTGGGAGCGGTATGAGAGCAACAGCGCAACAATACGCGCAATCATGCGAACGACAACAAGCTACAGCGAGGTAAATCGTGTGGGAAACGCAGCTATTCGCAGTGACACGCGCTCCAAAAAAGGAGGTGCGAATGATTGGGTATACCTGCGCTAGGTCACTCGCTGGTTGCGACTCGCTCCCGCTCGTATGCGATTTGGCATTGCGTTTGCTTGCGAGAGTTTAGAAAATTTTAAAATTAGCGAGCGACATACGCAGGCCTATGAGCTAGTCTGCGTATTGAGTACGTAGTGAGCTCGCATCATTGCGCTTTATTGGGTATATATCTGCGTATGTCTGCGTTCGAGCAATACGCAGCAATACGCAAGCCCAATACGCAAATGTGTGACCGAGGCATTAGGTCGTGTTGCATCGTGTTACATCGTATCGGTTCTTCCCCCCGAAACCGTTGCACATCGTGAAGAAAATCGTGAAAGCGGAGCCAAAATCGCCGTCTTCAACTGTTCAAAACAATCGCCACGCCACGATGATTTCACAAAAAATCATTGTATTTACCGTTGCATATTCGTGTCAAGACGTTCCACATCGTTGTAATTCGTTGCGACTCGTATCGCTTCGTTGTGAAGATCGCTGCTTTCCGTTTTTGAACTGACCATGGGCGTAGAGACTTACGTAATACCTATTCATCACGAGGGAGGGGGGGATGAATAGATCATCCCCCTGTTGAATGGTATCAATTACAGATCTACGCCCATGGAACTGACTCAAACAAGTCCGATTGTTCATATTGTGCACTGCCCGATTGTTCCATACAAAGAATGTGAGGAAATCGTTGCGACATGGCGATAGTTTTGAACAGTTCAAAATATTCGTTGTGCTAACACGATTCATGGTGTTCTTCGCGATGCGCAACGGTTACAACGAATTACAACGACTCGAAATGAACTGCAACGACTCGCGACGACTCAAGCGACTTTCTCCGCGAATGATAATTCGTTGCGAGTCGCCGTAAAAATCGCCACTATGGGACCACAACTTTTTTTCTGCCACGATTTTTCTACCGCAATGGTTAAAGGGGACCACCAGGCAAAGAACAACATATAATTATATGTTTTGGTACCATTTTGTGACGTCAAATAGATACCCAACATTTTGCAAAGGGTTGTGTAATCCATAAACAATGAAATTAACTACCACCACTTACGGAACCAGTATTATTTCGTGGTTCCGTACGCGCCAAACATTAGCGAGTGCGCCACGCGTACGTTTGGAGTCAAAAGAATCCCGGACGATTCGTTCGCTCTGAATAAAGGTAGTCTTTGTACACGAGGACCCATGAACGCATGCTTTAGAATGGTGATGCGTTTTCCAATTATATTTTTTTTTTCTGGAATTATAATTTTCTGAACTTGTTGATTGATTAGACTACTAAAGATGTTATCTTTCATTTATAAGAATATTATTTTTGTATGGTGGTACCCTTTAAAGACAAAAGAAGGACAAACTGACTCGTCGAACAACGACGAAGAACGAATATTTGTCTTGAATCGCCGTACAATTATTCCCAATTCGTTGTTAAATCGTGGCGAGTCGTTGCGAGTCGCCGTGAAAATCGTCAGTATGAGACTGGGCCTTTAAATGAAAATCCCTCATTTGTCAAGCCACGGTTTATTGTTTACTTAAAGAATTGTCAAAAATGGAAACCTGACATGGTCTCTCTTAAGACATCCTAAATTTTAAAAAATACTTGATCAAAATTACTGTTCTTTGTATAATTTTTCTTTTTAAATGATGCCCTATCATGTGAACTTAGTCGTCACGTGTCTTTATTATGGCAAATATCCCGTCCGTTTTGGGGGCCACTCTATGGTTCGTTTTGATGTTCTTACCTGTTCATGAATCGATAATTATGTAATTAACTAAACTGGAAAAATTGACTTTTGGTCGATTCGAGTGTTTGCACGGTGCTCTTCATGTTCCAATATCATTAATTGATAAGGGCTAATCAAATATTGATATACCTATACCACCCCTTATACAACATTAAAGAATTCTTATTCACTAAGCATGTTGAGAGGGTAACATTGTGAAATAGATGACTGAAAATAAGTTGCTCTGTTCGTTTGTTTGTTTGTCTGTTTTTTGTTTTTGTGTATGTCATCATTATCATTATCACCATATTCATCATCATCATCATCATCATCATCATCATCATCATCATCATCATCATCATCATCATCATCATCATCATCATCATCATCACATTAGTATTACCATCATCTTCATCACAATTATACCATAATCATTAATATCAGAATGATTATCGTCGTTATGATCAACACCATCATCACCATCTTCATCATTATCATCATCATCATTATCATCATCTTCATCATCATCATCATCATCTTCATCATCACCATCATCATCACCTCTATCACTAAACTAACCGCATACATCAATCTTTTAAAATAAAATGGGTGATCATTCGACATACATATTGTTGTCTGTAAAACGTTGCTATCTAAAATGTTAAAAACATTTCAACTTTAAAATAGGAGCATTATGAGTAAGATAAGCACTTATCTTATAATGGGCCTTATTTGTAAGATTAAGATTGAATCGATATATTATTTACAAGTTGTGCCCACATTATGTTACAATAATAGTTTCGTCAATTTTAACGGATTAGTTAAAAGTAAACGTGTTTTCTACACAAATCATATCATAACTTGTTCATTTCCCTTTTGTCATGTTTGTATATTGTAGTATAACTTATTGCTTGGTGCTATTATACAAAAGAATGCCGTTATAAGTTTGGTTTTGTTTGAGAAAATGTATGATCCATTCAAATTTATATTTGTGTTGCTCCAAATTTCAGCGACTTTCGTCAGAAGTCGTTATTTATTCACAATTAAGGGAAATAGTACTTGGGCATTGGAGTGTTGTATTTATGGATTTGCCAAAACAACCATGTATAATTAAAGCAAAACATTCTCTATTTGTTTTGGTTAAAATATATACTATTTGGAGCGCTATTTTAAATCGCTATCCCATTGAGCTGTTATGTAATATATTTATGGTTGCTAATTTTCTGGTATTATAAGCAAGCTTCTGGTATAACCTAAAGAAAGTGTCACTCTAAATAATGTGTTAATAAATTCATGTAAATCCAAAAGTTGCCTCCATATTATGAATTGGTTAACCGACTCGTCGGATGCATGCATAGTGTATTTCCAACTAAAACCTTTCTTTTAGTAACAGTGTCTGTCGTACCAACGATTTTCCGCGCAAAATGTGTACATCTTAAAGCCAAATAACAGTATTGGGAAACGCCACACACCAAAAATGAAAAATACGCCTTTTTCACCAACCATGTGAAAGTATATTATTATTATATAATTTATCTGTTAACGTAACGATTTGGACAAAACTGCGTTGAAATTGAGTTTTTGAGCAATACAAATGTTCAAAATAAAAACAAAATCAATACACATATTAAAATACACGGCATTGCTCGCTGCGTGCAAAACCTATGGTAAATGCTGCCACATGGATCACAAGCATACGAGCGAATAGCTTTGGCCGGCGTAGACGGGCCAAACTGGCGGTGAATTAAGGCCCAATGTCAGCGGCATGCATTTACGTTTCAACTGACAGTCAGGCGCAAGATCGGTTTTTCGATCTTTCTGAAAAGCATGGTTTTCTAATAATTTTGACCCTTATGAATTATGCATAAGACGTTTACCCTTCATGCTACCCCGCGTGTTATGTCTATAGGGATAGCAATTTCACACTTGAACTTCGGTCGCTAAAAAAAAAATTACGATAACATTTTGTAATAATTCGTGTACTAAAAGATGAAGAATAAAAGTTTCTTCTTGTGGAAAATGAGAAAAATCGAACCCAGTCATTTTGAGGAAATGTATTCGGAATACGTAATTAAAGTTTTTTAACATAAAGTTTTTAACATTTGGCTTCAAACGCTCGGTGCTAGACTTTCAGTACAGCCGCACATGCTCTGGTAAGGTGAAAATTATGAACGCGCCATAAAATATGAAAGGAAAACAAATCTGTGTATGTGTATATGGGTGCATTTGTGTATCATGTGCTTGCGCAAGTTTGTATGTGTGTACGAATGTGTGTGTACGTGTGTATGTGTGTGTGCGTGTGTGTATGTGTGCGTCTGATTGTGTGTGTGTGTGAATGCGTGTGTATGTATGTGTGTTTATAAATGTGTGCATGTACACTTTCTAATACATCCTTCATAAAACAATGTTTGCCCTTCATTGTGCTTGATACAGTCCGTAGCAATTACTTAACAACTGTTGATAATTGTTAACAAACAATGCTTAATCCTGAAAATCACGGGCAAGCCTCAGTAAATCTAGATGGATAATGTGTGATGCACACTCACATACACACTAATAAACTTGCAGTTTCTCAATCTGTCCATTTTTATACCGCACTTTAGAATCTGCTTTTCAAAATATTAATTAATTATTTACAATTTTATTTGAATTATGCACAAAGTCACATACTCCCCAAAATGTACAGTTCTCATCAGATATCCCCTGTTTGTTGTGATTTTAGTACTTGTAAAATCCAATTTCAAAAGCATGCTTTTAACAATTCAAATTCGCCAACAATTTAAGTAAACCGTATACATTTTAATCATCCAATTCTACATGTGATAATTCAAATGACAGAGATTTCTTTCAAATTTGTCCAAAACCGTACAACCTTAAAGTCAGTATCTGCACTGCTGCATATAATTGTTTATGTATAAACGACGACAGAACACAAAGGGGAAATATCAGGCGACATATTGTATTAAGGTGCTTATAAGTGTCGTCACTTGATTATTGTGTCCCGGTTTTTAATGGAAATATTACTCAAGAGCAAATATTAAATTTAGAACGGATTCAAAAGAGAGTCCTTAGAATAATATTGGGAGGTGATTATTTAACATATGTTAATGCTCTTTCGTTGTGCAATTTGATTACATTGGAAGCAAGAAGAAAACAACTTTGTGAACAGTTTGTAATATCTTTAGAAAAACACCCTGTTTTTAATGATTGGTTACCAGTTAAAAGAGAAAATAGATACAATTTTAGAAAATCGAATAAATATGACACTTTTAAATGCAAAACTTTAAGATTTCAAAATAGTGCTCTTCCTTACCTTGTTCGTATTTTAAACAATATATAGTTCAACTTTGTATGATCATTTTTTCTTATACATGTATAATTGTGTATTTTGCTGTTTGCATATTTCTTATCGCCTTTTAAACTTTATAACTTTTAATATGTATGTTAATCTTTGCACTTTGTAACAAATGTACAATTCAGCCTTTGGCTGCCAACTATTTGATGAATAAACTCTTTTCAATTCAATTCAATTCAATTCACATCATTGCGTATTCGTTTCGGCTTCCGTCTTCCAATACGAGGGTCGTGGGTTCGAATCCAAACTGCGACCCTTCTTCAGTAAGGCGCTCTGGCTATATTTGCTGCTCTCAACCAACATTTAATTTATTAGTTACATGTTGCAAATTGCAAATGACACAGTACACGTGCAAACTACACAGGGTAGTAGGCCTACTTTCTTTTTGATGATGCAGCGGTTTGAACAAAGAAAATTGAGCTTCGCCGGGAATTTTAATCCGAGACCTCCAGATTGCGAGGCCGGTGCTCTAACCGACCTGATTCGGCGATTCAACTTCTACTGTAACACGTATGACTGCATCAAACGTAGCAACAGGGGGCACGTCCTCCCAATAATTTTGAAGAAAAAAATAACAATTACAGTGTCACACGTGTTCCCCCCCCCCCCCCCCCCCCCCACCCCCTTCCATTAATTGGACAAAATGAAGAAGAAAAAAATACGAGGGGAAAATATGGGGACAAAATAAAGAAATACATAATGTGTGCACCTAATCATTCGCGTGCCCCAACTGGCCCGAAGGAGGTTTGTACAAACCATGGTTCAAACCGAGGTTTACATCTATGGAATGCCAATTGTAAACTGATGGAGAGAGAATGTGTACCATCAACATTGTTAACAAGTAAGGAATTTACATTCTCTCTCCATCAGTTTACAATTGGCATTCCATAGATGTAAACCTCGGTTTGAACCATGGTTTGTATAAACCTCCTTTGTGAATACGGGCCAATAAGTCCGACAGCTGCAGGCCAGACCACATGTTCAATATGCTCGGTCTGAAAAATATTTGATGAGTAATGTAATACCAAACACTATTGGTAATTTAATGTTAGATTTAGACAATAACATGTTTTTTCTGATTCGATGATTTTAACCCAATCAGGACCGGTCCCCAAAATACTTAGGCTAGGGTGTATATGGAGAATACATGCTGCAGCAAAATCAATCAGTCCTGAACGGTTTAACGCGACTGTAATACAATTAATACAGCTATAGAGCAAGCCAAGTTACATTTCCAGACTGTCTAGAAACCGGTCGGAGCACTTTCCCCAATAGTTGGTTTGTCTGGGGAATAACGTGCCGTTCAATTTGAATAGTGGGTAATAACAAAATTGTCTCATAACTAATTTTGATGATTAAATTAAAGGGATCTAGTAACATTGCGAAATCGACTGAGAGCGCTAGCAATTCCTTCATAATCTTAGTGTATTCATATTGCCAATAAAAGCATAGAACAGTCAGTTGGTCAGTCAGTTAAAGGGGACCACCAGGCAAAGAACAACACATTATTATATGTTTTGGTACCGTTTTGTGATATCAAATTGATACCCAACATTTTGCAAAGGGTTGTGTAATTCATAAACAAAGCAATTCATTTCCACCACTTACGGAACCACTGCTATTTCCTGGTTCCATACGGGCCAACCATTTGCGAGTGCGCCAATGCTATTCAAGCGCACGTTTGTAAACAATAGATTCCCGGGCGATTCGTTCGCTCTGCACACATTGCAATTCACCGCACACATAGCAGTCTGCGTAATTCAGGCCGCATGAACGCATGCTTTAGAATGGTGATGCGTTTCCAATTTTTTTTTCTTTCTGGAAACATATTTTTGTGAACTTGTTGATGAAATAGAATATTAAAGATGTTACCTTTCTTTAATAAGAATATTATTTTTGGTTGGTGGTACCCTTTAAAGGCAGTCAGATGAATACGAAGGTAAGTTTAAACAGTTTAACTGAACTCTAAGTTGGACCAAACTACGATTAAAAGCCAATTAAAAACAAATTATGCGAATATTGACAGACTGTCTTATTTGTGGAAAGTATCATGTTCATGGTTCTTTGATGACTGTTATCCAAACTGTACCTGAAAATGTCTATAAAAATCAACCAAATTCGACTTCTCCACATTCAGACGATCTGCAGCACACCGTAGCATCAAGTCGAGTTCAACCCTCAACAAATCAACTTCAGCTGCTTCAAATCTTTATTGACGGAGTTATAGGTAATATGTATTCTCCATATTTCTGAACATTTCCAAGCTGACAAACACATTACTAGGCTCGTATTATTTTTCGAATCGGTCTTAAAGATTGTTTGGGCGGAATTTGAATCAATTTTCTCGCTCCCCATTCATTTACCTCTTGTTTTACATCGCTTCTAACAGTCAGTGCCATTCGATTTGTTTTGTCCATGTATCGATTTACAACTACAATGTAGTATTAATTTGGGTGATTCCTGGCAGATTGACCCAGGTTGAAGCAACGTTGCAAGGTGTGTTTCAGGTTCCATAATTGTAGTTTCTGACAGTATATATCATGATATCATGGAGATAGTGTAACACCCAATACAGCACGGCCTGAATAAAACGGAATGCATGGGCGTAGGGGCATATTTTTGTCCAGGGGGCTGAGAGCTTTTGCCCACATTTTCACCTGACAGGCATACACAAACGTTATCAAAACTTAACCCCCCTAAACTTATATTATGATTTGTATATTTTTTATCTAATATGACATGATATTGGCCAAATCCAAATATAACATGCTTTTCCCCGAATATGACATGCTTCTGCCCGAACATGATATGAAATTGCCCGAATACGATATGACTTTGCCTGAATATGACATGCTTTTGCCAAAATGTGGGGTGCTTTTTTCCCGAATATGGCCGTTTTCAAAACTGCAGTCCCCCCACTCCAGCCCTCCGCCTCCTACGCCTATGATGGAACGATATAATTCCAATAAAATAGGGACGAGACTTCTTGTTTCACAAGATGTGGAATCTATTACACACACAAAATGATACCAAGAACAGTCATGTTGGTTAGTAGGTTTCGTTCTAGGTTATACTATGTCAGGATTCAAATTTGACAATTTCAACAAGCCTAATTTGGCCTGTTATTTCCCGTATTGTGCTTGTCATAGTGTAAATTATATCAATGAACAGTTTGGCCTGAATTCTCATTGGTGGCACAAGTTCCCAGTAACTTTTTGAACCATTCCCATGCAATAACACAAAATATTATTTGTTTTGTTTTATTAAATCGAATATATGAGATCAAATATCTTACCAGGTTTGAAAATAAATTTTAAATGTAATTCACATAAATTAGTTGAATATAATCATCTGCTGATAGATAAATAACTGCGTAACCGGCTGATGACGGCGAAGAATAGCCAGGCCACTAGACAAGGCTTCACTCCCGGGTACTATACCGTTCAAATGTTGATCCGGCTGCTTTTCCAATGAATACGTCTAAGAAATACGCACAAAATTAGTGGGTTTAGGTTTCATCACTGTATAATTTAATTGGTCCCGACATAAAGCCCAATGGAGTTATTAGCGTTCCTTGACACTTGTCTGTGATCAAACCTGATTGTAGCCTATAGGTGGGCCCATATTCATAAAATCCCTCCCCTCTCTTTCTCTCTCTTTCTCTTGCACTCTATATCTTTCCCTTTCATACACGTCAATTTTTTTAGCATGTATATCTCAAAGTATCAACATTTTCTCCTATTTTTTTTACTACAGAGCCGAAAGTCGCGGGACAAAAAAAAGGGAACCATGGGTGTTGGACTAGGAACCATCTTCCTGGTGTGCCTAATGGCCGGCGTTTCTTGTGTCGAGGTAGGCCTATTAATGTTGTTGTTCATAGTAGGCCTGTTTTTCTCATGGTTTATTGTACATGTTGTATGCCTCGAGTTAATTGTATATTATGCTTTCTATTCATTTTACAATAATTGTGCGTAGCCCATAATTATAGTGACATGCTATGATTGTTTTTTTTGGGGGGGTTCGAGTTCAAGTGCAATAATATAACATACAAGATATATACAACATATAATGAGATAGGTACAATAACAGCAACAGTAATAACACTAACAACATAAATGAATGGGTAGAGTAGGGATGTGAGGGACCAGAAAAGGCCATTGACCTGTCTAGGCTTAGCCGTAGGTAAGGTCTTATCCTCTTAATATTCAATGCCATACTTTTTCAATCGAATTCATTAAGGGTCATTCAAATTCGCGCCTTGTTGGCTTCGCCCTCTCAAATTTAGAACAAGTACAATCGAATACGTTTATACGCATTTGATTTCGTGTATAGACACGCGAGTTAATGTATGGACAGTCGAATTCGCGAATGTGCGGCCAAATTTGAATGACCGAAGAGGCGTAACAAGCGTAAACAACGTGCCGATTTGAATGACCATCGATTAAAAGACCTGTATGCTCTTTGTGTCAAATCGAATGACAATCGTGCAAATTCGGGCAAATTCGTTTGCTCCGAAAGTAATTTCGAACGACTATATACGAATACGAATGCTGATTTGTTACGGCGATCGAAATCGCTCGAATTCGTTTGTTCCTATTATCAATTTAAAGAAATACAGCACACCGATTCAACAAAGTTTTTAGGCGTTATTATTGATAGGGATTTGAAATGGAGGAGTCATGTTTGTGATATTTTACGTAAAATTTCGAAAATGATAGGAATCATGGGTAAGCTTCAAGACACTTTACCACAAACTGTTTTGTTATTATTGTATAATACAATGGTCTTGCCATATATATCATATTGTAACATTATTTGGGGATCATGTAATAAATATTTACTAGATCGTATCTATCTCTTACAAAAAAGAGCAGTACGTATAATTTGTCACAAGCCTTTCTTAAGTCATTCTAGACCTTTATTTTTATCTTTGAATATTTTACCTATTTGTCTTTTACATGAATTCCAGCTTGGTGTGTTATGTACTCTTATTATCATTATTTATTACCTATGACTTTTAGTAATATGTTTCAGTGCAATAGTGATGTGCATCAGTATAATACGAGATTTGCCTCTGACACTCGATTAAAGGGGTAGTACAGTTTTGGTAAGGCTGAACTTTAGTAACCAAACCTGGACAGTAATATTATAGACTAAAAGTTATAACTCCACCATGCTCCAAAAGGTATACAAAATTACAAACGAATAAGTAAAAAGCCCGTTATCATTCAAAAAGAGCCATTAAAACACAAGAGGGCGCTTTCTAAAAAGGCATTGGTTTCAACCATTTTTCATACAAAATTATGCATGTGATGTTTTATTGAAATAATGATTAAATAGAGAGATCAGCTTTTGAAAATTTTTGAAAAAGTGCAAGCATTTTTTAAAATTTTTGAAAAAATCATCTAATTATTTGGGCCCCAAATAATTATAAGATCAGATATATTTATTGATATTTCAGCCATTTCTGGGTCGATTTTGACCAAATAAAGTTTATTCTGCCATTAAAATTGCATGTTCTCTCAAATTCGACGCTCAGTTTTTCATTACCTCACAAAAAAATTGTGATGTGTAGCGCCCTCTCTACCAAAACTAAACTACACCTTTAATATATGGCCGTAAATCTTTTTCAAATTCTATATTTTTATGTAAAGGACCATTATTGTGGAACAAACTTGCCAATGACATTAAACAGTGTGCAACATTAAGCACTTTTAAAAGAAAATTGAAAATGTATTTAATGCAACAAATTTAAATGCAACAGCCCTCCCTTCCGTTATCCTTTGTAGGTATCCTCTTACCCTTTTTCTATGTCAATGCTCTAGGGTCATCTATTCATAAGTTCTCTGCAACTTTCCTGATGATCCTTCCACTTCATAATTCTTTTCTTTCCTCTCTCTTCTCTTCTTCTTGTTTTTTTTTTTCTTCCATTGTTTGTTTGTTATCAAACTTCCTTTGTACTTATTATTGTAATGATCTATGTAAATTGTACTTGTGTTTATATTGTATTTGCATGTTTTTATGAAAGTGGTTAATAAAATTCAATTCAGAAAATTCAATTAAATTTAAATGACACAATCGCGAAATTGAGCGGGAAAACCTAAACTAAATATAGTGCAGTCTAAAATAATACACGAATATTATACAAGCCATGCTTTCAATTGGATCCCTCCATTTACACGTGGAATATAAATAATTGTAAACAATAGCTTTTGTTGTTGGCTTCATGTTTTTTCTTAATTTCGTTTTTTTGTATTATTAATGGATCTGTAGTAACTTTGTTGACGTGTGTACAACTAATCAAGGGTTGATAAAATGTGTAAAATTATGAAACAGAAACAAACCTGTTGAACTAGGCCTTTGCTAACACCACAGGTTGTTTCTTTTATTACCCTGGTCTGTGAAAAAAAACCCAGGCAAACAAACCTAATTTATTGTAGACATATCGTTAAACCACACAATTTGAAGTAATTTGTTAAAGGTTCATGAATATTCATGAGCTAGTTTTTGCTTTTTCAAAATGACATTGAATCTGTTCATAATCCCATTATTTTGTGAAATAATTATCGAAATGCATTTTTAACTTAAATTACACAATGTAGTGTAATTAATTATCAGTGGACTCTTGTGAACCACTTTCGGATGGAAATTAATTAATGCAATAATGTTTAAAGTCTATGTTAATCTACTAACCACTACAAAACATACATCGTGTTGTACACTGGTTATAAGCTAATCGTGAACAAGGAACGATAGATAGGAACGATAGGTATAGGCTTATAGGGCAAAGTATGTATAGGATATGTCGTAGGTTAGTAGGATTAGGAGGATAGGGCTATAGATACACAAAGAAAAGGGGTGGTACCTAACCGAAAGTGCAATTTGTTACCATTTTTGGTGCATCTTTGCACTTAACTCAAAGGTGTAATGTTGCACCATAAAATGGCATATTTGCACATTTCCCTAATGGTGCAACTTTGCACCTTTAACTTATATTTACACTTACACTTACATTTACATTTTACACCTACATTTACACTAACACTTCCATCTGCCTATCTACTTTTAAGTGCAACTTTGCATCTTTTCCTAAAGATACTTTATTGCACCGTCAAGGTGCAAGCGGTGAAGGATCAACTCTGCACCTTTACCGAAAGGTGAAATGTTGCACTTATATAGGTGCCCCCAGTGTGGCAACGGTTTGCACCTATATACGTGTAAAATTGACACAATTTGTCTTAGTGTGTAGTTGCAGTTTTGGTGGTTTATTGTGTCGATTTAGCAACAAATGCAATTATAATAAACATTCAAAGTGTTTTCTTTCCTGTGAAGTATGTAAACGTTCATAACGAATGCATAACAAATCATTTTGCTTGGTTAATCAAATATAAGGAATACAAATTCACCCTTCTTATTATTATTTGTGTAGATACTGTTTTTTTTTTCCTTGGGGAATTTGGGGCACGCGCCATTTATGTAGGACACACGGTAGTAAATATTATCCCCATAGGCTTACACACTAAACACCATAATTTCAATCCAAGATAAAATATAAACGATTGCATGAAGTTTCCTATTTTTTTGATATATCTCTATATCATGGTAGATCTATCAACAGAAAAAATTTAAAAAAAATTGATGCAGCGGAAAATTAATAAAATGAGCCTTGAACGAAGAATACATATTTTGTATTGGTCTTGTCTACAGGATTCCAGATCTCCATGCTTTGCACTGAATAATCAAAAAAAGACATCATTTACCAGATTTATCCAGAATGTGGGCTTATTATGGAAGATAGCATTACCTTAATGCCAAATCCAACATAAAAATACAGATAATAACAACTTAAGTATTGTTTCTGATTTATTTTCTGGAAAAAAATGACGTCATTATTCCTCCGCGTTTTTGAGAAAAAAGTCGAAAAGCCTGAATTACACCCGTGCACCCTTTAGGCCTGTTTAGGCTCAGATTGTGAATTGCCCAGAGAGGGCGCTCTTTATTAACTCAAATTTAATTGTCCTTCAAAGAATGTAAACTTACGTAACAAATGTATGACAAAACATTTTGTTTGGTTAATTAATAATATATAAGGAATACACATTCGTTCGTTTATTTTTTTGGTAGAGACTACTTTTTTCCTTGGGGGAACCGGTCATGAACTCGGGACTTTCCCAAAGTATCTACATTTCTATTAAAATCTTCTAAATTTAAGAAAAATTAAATTTCTCATGTATGTAGGAAAATAGACAGCTAACTACACAATGAAGTTAGCTTCAAAAGTTAATTTTGTTCAAGCGGCTGTGGCGAAAACACAAAATGGTCAATATCTCAGTATGTGGAAAACATACATCATTGTATATACTGCCTTTTTGTTCATTAGGGCGGCAGAGCTGCGCCACTGTACAAGGTGTATGGTAATTTGATTGATCGTAGTTCATAATTATAAAGCACGTATGTATATATACGGGACATTTTTGTTTCATCGATATAGATATAATGGTTATCTTCTCTTTTGTTTAACCTGTAGATTCCAAGGGACTGTGAAGAGGTGAAAGCGGCGGGGAACACAACTGATGGCAAGTACCTGGTGATGCCAGATGGTGCGGACGAGGCGTTCTATGTTTACTGCGACATGACAACGGCCGGAGGAGGCTGGACTGTAAGATAAGTTCCCTAATTTATTGTATTTATGCATAGAATACTCGTATAATAACGATATTATTCTGAATATCTTGCAATGGATAAACAAACCTCAATATTATTATATTATAATTGCAGTTGTCAGTATTGACGTTTAGTTACTGTAAATATGTTAGTTACTACTGGTTATTGTTATTATGTGTACCAACAAAAAAAGGAATTAATTAAAGGCATGCACTTACTAGCCACGCTTCCAAACGGCTTCTAGGGCACCGTTGCAGAAAGAGATACAATCGATCGTAAGTTACAATTAATTGTAAGTCAGATCATGTGTTCTAAATGCGCAAATCTGATTGGTTGAAACGCGCAATTTGTATGACTTACAATGAATTGTAACTTACTAATCGATTTATCTCTTTCTGCAACGGGGCCCTGGTCGGGTATTGTGCCCTAGTAAAGTAGCTTGGGATAGAATGTTCCCCACAGTTGAGGTATTGCACAAGATTGTACAAGTTTTATAATACCAGATGACCAAGGATAATAATATGTATGCGCCTCTAGCTGAATGGGGTACCAGTCCTATAGATACGCTGCGCGCTAAAATTGCTATGTTCTAAGATTATTATAATATAGTATACAGTTGTTAACTGGTGGTGGAGGGAAAAGCACGGAATGTTCCACTCCTAAGAGATTTTAAATGCTATTGAGGGAAGAGTAAATAAGACCCGAGACGTATAGTCGAGGGACTTATTTTCTTCACGAAATAGCATTTAAAATCCCGAGGGGAACATTCCATGATTTTCCCGACAGCAAAGTTAACAACTGTTTTATCATCTGAATTGCCATGTAACAGTGCCATGTAACATCCAAAAATATTACATGGTAGCTGATGTACTGTATTTACTAAGTCAGGTGATAATAAATATTATTTCATAACGTTGGTTAGCAAACACCAACGACCGTCTCATTAGAATTTAGCAAACGTGATTTCCGCTTTGTACATGTCTACAAAAGACACTTTAAAACATAACTTTAAATCAACTTGAAGGTTTCGTTGTGGATTCCAGCCAATGTGTTTCAATATCCTCTCTACAACAGCTTATCCAGAGAAGGGAAGAAGGACAAGTGGATTTCCATCGGAGCTGGGCTGCCTACAAGGAGGGCTTCGGTAGGGTTGACGAGGAGCATTGGTTAGGAAATGAGAAGATCCGATTTCTCACAGCCCAGAAACGCTACGCTCTGCGGATCCAGCTGATGGAAGGCTGGGACAAGGAAAAGCAGTATGCAGAGTACGACCAGTTTCTGATTGCGGAGGAGACGTTCTACTACAAGCTGAAGCTGGGGGCATTTAACGGAACGGTAGGTAATTTGATTGCAAATGCATTGTGAGAACAATTATGACGGAAGCTTTGAAGTAAAGTTTATTCTTTGGCGAAAACTGACATGATTTTCGCTCAAAATTGCTGCCTTTATTTAAAGCCCGATTATGCTTTGCACATACAAAAGTTTAATTAATATGAATCTTTAAAATTTAAGGGCTAGAACTTGGCAAGTTGTTGTGGGTGATGATTTGAACCATTGACATTCAATAAAGATATGTCTACGAACCTTTTGCAACGAAGAGCCTAGGAAAAGGCTACAAATGTAAAACTACATTGTGCGTTGCTTCGTTATGCAATCTCCTATCTGATTTTTGTACTGATAATTATAACACCAAATTGCCAAGAATTTGCATTCGGTCAGGTGCTTTGTATCCCTCTGATAGACAAGTTAGCGGAATACCAAGTCTATGCGTGCACGCAATGGTAATATACAGGGTGGCCCAGAAATAACGGAACGGGGTGCTTGCTATAATGAAGACACATGATGCCCGTCATAGCAACTAGTAACGTTCAATGCGTGCGCCATTGTTAGTACCCCTTCTTCTCTATACACAGCAAAACGCACACTCACAATGGCGCACGGTTGATCGTTACTCAATGCAGTATGGCGGGCATTATGAGTCTTTAGTATGGCAAGTACCCCGTTCTTTCTGGGCCACCCTGTATAGTACTTAACCATGCCCATTGTATTGTGCGGTGGCATTGTATACGTAAAGGCCCGGTCACAAAGGCCCGGTCACATTTCACCGGATAGCGTAACGGATGCCCGACAGAGAGTAAAATTTTCAATCCGTTCGTCTCCATTCGTATGCGTTTCTTGTCCGTTCCTTGTCAGGACATAATGTACGTTGTTCTATCTGGTGGAATTGTTTGTGCATGACGCAATGGAGACGACTTTCACCACCACCACAGGATGCTCTGATTTCGCAAATTTTATATTCGTCGGGCATCCCTTTACGCTATCCGGTGATATGTGACCGGGCCTTTAGTGCCTCTATCGTTCAGTGCACACCATAATTTTCAAGCATGGGGTATCTGCCTTCAATAGATTTATTTTCAATCCCCAAAATCAAATAGTCATTTAACTGTGGCTTTCCAATTTGTGTGGCACTTGGAGATAAAGGACAATGGCATTAGGGGAAGATACCCATTTACACATTTGGTTTTAAATCGCACCTCTGTAGAACTGCTATAGAAATTGTTTTAGATTAACCCACGTTTCATTACAATTATACATTTTTTCGTCATTTCAGCCGTTTCTGGGCTGATTTCGACCAAAGTTTATTTGCTTTTAAACAAGTATTGTCCCCTCAACACACAAACTTGCTTCTAATATACAGTATGTAGTGATAGGATCCCTATTGTAAAAACAAAAAGATTCAGTTAAAAGCTCCCTGCTTATGATGGTTAGTCTACTGCATTTATTTATTTGTATAATAATATAGACTACATTATTGTCATATTTATATATTATGATTGTATTATATAACTATTCTAATGTCATTGTTTTCTTATTTTTATGTATGGAAAAATGTTCTTTGTATATTTCATTTTGATTTTGTTAATAAAGGCAGAAATAAATCTGCCTTAAAAAAGGTATTACAACTAGTTGTTCATTATCTAAACAGACAATATCGACGCGCCATCGTAACTAAACCTTTGCTATCCATTTTCTGAGGAGTTTTATGGCATTTACCGCGTTTACGTCTAACATTCGTATCCGTCCAATCGCACGAACACAAACTTCCAAATCCTAAACCGCTTTCCACTAATTAGCATAAATGTATGAGTATGGTTTTACCATGCAAGATGATGATATGTGTACACATTGTATTGTAATAAATTTGACTCTATTGAACAAATTATAACTCTCCCACAATTTCAAACGAATTAACATTAGCATGGACGTGGTGTGGCAAGATCGGCAGAGCGCGCGCTTTCTGATCTCGAGATCCCGAGTTCGAACCCTGCCCACTCCGTTTGTCCTTCAGCAAGACAATTAATCCACATTGCTGCTCTCTACCCAGGAGTATAAATGGGTACTTGGTCGGGTGTTAATTAGCCTTCAGCGCCCGTTGGGCAGCTTGGGCTAGTATGCTCCCCTGGGAGTTGAGATGGTGCACAATACAATTGTGTGGGTTTGAATTGTACCTGATGACCAAGGGTAATAATGCGCCTCTGAATTGGGCACCTAGATACATGGCGCTCTATAAAATAATGCTATATATTATTATTATAGAACTTGACAGACCATTGTCCGACACTTCCTTCCCCTCTCTTGACTCAGTTGATGACATGACTGGCAGCGACATCCCATCGAAACATCGTGTCAATGGAATGTACTTCTCCACACCTGATGCCGATCATGACTATTCTAGTCAGCATTGTGCGTCGCTGCTTTTCAGTGGCTGGTGGTACAACGATTGCACTTTTGCTAACCTAAATGGAGTGTACTACGAGGATGGGATCACTGGGTTCGTCAACGGCTGGGGAGCAATCAGATGGTATCATTTCAAGAATTCTCATGAATACTCCTTGAAAAAGGTCCAGATGCAAATTAGGCCAGTTAAAGGGACCGAAAGTGAGTGAGGATGCCATTAATTTCTAGAGAACAGGGGTGTTACGATTATCCTACGTATATGTGTCCGGCATGGCGTAGCTTGAATTGAGTTCTGGTAATAAACATGAAACTGTTTGAAAATTAAAAGAACATTGTACATTTATTTCAGTGGCTAATTCTGTAGTCTGTGTCAGTTAAATTTAAGATCACAACATGTACTGGGGACAATACTTGTGCTCATTAAAACTCACGAACATCGATTTTTTCACGATTTTCTTAAAAACAATTTTAATTTTAAGATTTCTAAAGAAGTACTTTTTGTCAGTTAAATTCGTATTATATGAAATTTCGAATACCTAGTAGAAATGTAAGTGTTCTACATATTGATTTGATATTTACATTTCATCCAGAACTCAGTTTATTAAATTTGTATCAAAGGTAAATTAATCAGGTAGATATGAGTTAAGTAAGTCTAGAATAAAAATTGAACATTTAGCATCACTAAATTATATTGTACAAACATTGACCCAGATTACAGTCAGGTTCTACAAATTATAGTTTATATATTATTTAACGTGGTATATACTAACCGTTCGAGTATTTCTAAGCTAGTCATGCTTCTGTTTGGTGTAATCATGGTATTTGTACTGCATTTGTATCAATACCAAATATTATGGCAACACATCTTTCTGCATAATCCTGATGCACCTGTTCAAGGATAGGCCTTCTTCACTTGATCTAGCTACGTTGATTAGGAAGTATTATCTTCCACTGGACCGCTTATATGAAAAATTGACTTACTCTTTTGCAATCCCCACATTTATATCATGTTTTTTTGATTGACGTTTTGTTTTTACGTAAGCAGGTAAGAGGTAAAGGGGCTTTTTTGATTAAGGGAACTAGTAACATTTTTAAAATCCACAAAACTTATTTAGAACTCTTGAGAGACTCACCTACCTTGTTCTATACGAATTGCCAAACATGGAACATGTTTCGGTTTTCCGAATTTATCTTTCGTTATAAAGATATTTATGATTGAATTAGTGTTCGGATTTGAAGAAGAAAAATCTCCATAGGAGATTATCAAACATGTACAAAGTGCAATGAATTAGCTAATATCACTTTGCATTTTCGCTCATTTCTCGGTCATATATGACATTCATTTATATACCCTCGTCAGTCTATACGGTAGACAGTCGTGTCAATAAAGTTACTAGATCCTTTTGAGCAAATATATCATGTACGGCGAAACAATCTACTGTGCATGAATAATGTAAGTACAATGTGTTTAATTTGGTTTATTCGATTAAATTAGATGTATGAAGAATTAAAGGATTTAAGTTCGGCGTTTAATCAGTACACTGGTTTTTGTTGGTTTTACGTAAGTGGTTAACGGGCGATTTGATTTAATAAAATATATTTAGTACAACGTTTAAGGGGCCAGTGGGGTAGAGGAATTTTTTCATCAAATTTAGATTTGTATCTTAAATTAGTATTTGGATTCTAAGCTTTCAGAAAATACATACATTATGGGTAGGGGGTAGCTTTTTATTTGGCTAATTATGGATTTAGTTATCAATATCATACATTTTCATGACCAGAAGGGATTATTTTCAAACTGGAATTGGATATTTTTTTCTCATCTTATTCCTAAATAATGCAAATAAAATTATCTCAAATCAGCTTTTTTACCATCCAAATTGTGTTCCTCTTTTGTCAGAGTGAAATAGCAACAGTTATTTTCATACAAAAACATAAACATGTCAGCCTTCATGTGAATAATATGTCATAAACTTGCATGGAATTAACTATTGCTCTCTCTCCAGCTATCGTTTATTTGTATCCATGTCACATTCATCTAATCATTACCAATATTTTCTATTACCTTCAAAGCTCATTTGCCGAAATTCTGATTTTCAGACTAAAATCGCTAGAACTTGAACAATATTACTAAAATTCAATGAAATGTTGAGGGATTGTTTTTGTTTGTAGATAAAAAAAGATTAATGATGCATTTTAGAGGTACTCTTGAATTAAACAAAAATATGTAAGCTTAAAATTAATTGTTCAGATTTGTAATGAAAATTTCCCTTTTCACTATATGAAAATAGCTGAATAATGTAATAACCTGTCATTAATTTGTTGGTAAAGAGTTTTGAATGTTTTGAATTTTTCACTAAATAATTGCTTTTTGAACTCTTATCTTAAGTCTAATGATCTCACTTTTGATTATTCTTGGATTCCCCACATTTTAAGCTTTCCAGCAATGGTTTGTAGGGGGTAATTTATATGGTTGCAAAGATATTCACGATATATAGTGAAAGTGCGCAAATATGCCAAATAATACCCCACTGGGCCCCTTAATGTTTGGTCTTTGTTAAGTGAATTATGTGTTTCAATACTTTTAGTGAGTTTCATGTAGCTTTTACGTAAGATGTATTATTTAATTAATCAAGTTTGGCCATTAATAATAGTTATAAAGGTAAACAGGAATTCGATTTTGTAGAAATTAATAAAGTATGACAATTATTTATTTCACTTTTGTTTAATGTTACGGCCATCATAGACGTGCTAGAGATTTACCGGCAATACCACAACTAAAAAAACAACAACGCCCTATCTCTTTCTTATCCAATGATAGTCAATTATATTATTTACAAATCGTTGTTTTTTTTCCCGAAGAACTAGGAGAACGTACCTTATCTTTAAATTGACATGTTATAAAAATCACGTAGTTTAATAATAGTCGTGCTGTATTACTATTTTGTTTGCAAACCGTGATAAGATAATTATGAACATTAACGTTCTTGTTGAATCGGAATTCGTATGTTTTGCAGTAATTTTGCAAAGGCACAATTTACCTGTCGGTTTTTATTTAAAACATTATTTTAACATGTTTGTTTTGCTGTGACATCAGTAAGCCCTTTTCCACGCAGAGCTATGCATCAGCGAAACACAATCGGTGATAAAGAGAAACTACTCAGGTAGCCACATTTAACATGATTAACTTTTTTTCCTATATATATGGACCGAAATCTAGCGTTAATTGAACTTACATTAGAATATCTCTAGTGCGTCTATGATTTAACATATCAATTAGGACGGTCGATTCGATTTTTAAGTACCATAAATCAAGTACAGCATTTAATGATTTACTTTGTTTAACCCTAAACAAGCTGGTTGCATGTCTTCCCATGTGCAATTTGTGTGATTCCTCAGAAACCTCGGACTCATTCTAGCATCTTTTTCAATCCTTCTTTGCGAGAATTTGACCCGATCGTTAAAAAAAAGTCACGTGACCTTTTGTCTCTGTGCATCAGACTGAAAGAAAAGACAAACTTTGTTTATTTGGTTTTATGATCATTGCAGATGTTTGGTTTGGGGCTAAGAATAGTGGAATATGAGTTAGAAATGAAATAAAACAATATAAACAATGAATTTATTTAACCAAGAATTAACCAAGAATGTATCCCAACGATATAAAGGAAACATAATGAATAATCAGGATCGGCAATATGTTATTATTATTCCATTTGGTCCAAAGAATAAATGTAGAAAAATCATTTTTCAGTTATTGAATAGGTGAATTATGAAGAAAATATAAGCATATTATACCTAGCTCGCATGTATATCATTAAATAAATCCATATGTATGTAGGACTCTATAACATGATTTATTAGGAACATAACATTCATGTTATGAGCCAATTCGCATTCACTTACCATATTGGAAATGAGTTGATTATTTCAAATATTGATTCACAATATTATTGAAACACACTTTACTATGACACCCCGGCTGTAAAAGACTTTACAATTCCCGGCTTTTTTTGGGATTAATGTTACTTTCGCATTTTATATAATCAAAGGTGATCAGCGTTAGATAGTCCCGGGGGGGGGGGGGGGTACTCAGATTATAGTCGGACAGGGGTGTGCGGCTGAGACCTCCAAACCCATACCCACATCTAAGGGTCCTTTTGCGAAAAATGGACCCATGTCTAAGGATTTTTTTTTTCGCCAGCGGCGCATGTTTTGGGTGTATTTCCCGCAAATTTTGTGGTTTTAAGTTAGCGAGCGTAGCTAGCTTGACAAATTTGGCAATTTCACATCGGCAAATCCCAAAATCCCGTATAAAAAAGGGGAAATATGAAAAAAGGGACCCATGTCTAAGGATTTTTTTGATGAAAAGGGGACCCATGTCTAAGGATCTTTTTGAAAAAGTCACCCTTCCCAGCGGCACATCCCCGTATACCCAATATACGTGAGTACCCCCCCCCCCCCCCCCCCCCCCGGGTAGATAGTACAATGTACAATGTTGAATTCAAATGTTGCTTTTACATATAAGTGGTGAACGGGCAATTCGATTATAATAAACATTAATCAAGCATGAAATTGAATTAGTCGACCTTATTTTATTTCGTTATTGTCTGTGTGATCTCGTCTGTGATTGTTTTAAGTTATTCATAATGTTTGTGTGTATCATAATATGGTGTGGTTGTCTGTTTGTAAATCGATGTGCAAGCTATATAAAAGGGATTCAGTAACATTATCAAAATTCAAACAACTTACTAAGATAAGAACTCTAGCGTTTCTCAAATACTTTGTTGTATTTGCATTATTACCAATAGAAGAAGGAACGGATTTCAGTTTTCCAAATTTCTATTTCGTTATAAAGCGTGTTATAATTGTATTATTCGGATTTGAAAGTCTCCCCGATGCAATATAAATGCACTCGAGAATTTCAAAATGTATCGGTCAACATTCTGGTATATTTAACTCCAAATCATGCACTATTTGTATAATATAAATGGAATAATGCGTTGGTTTTATTATGCCATTTCTACATGAGCCTGTGTAGATAAATAATAATTTATCACGTCTGTACAACCTTATGTATATATGGAAGTAACTACATGTATTCTGGAAATGACGATGATTGATATTTGCATATTAACATCCTCTTACGATTGTTCACTCTAGCTCATTTCATGACAGTGGTATAGCTATTGATGAAGGAGGGGGGTGACATGGGGAATGGGGGATGTCCACTTTGTGAGCAGGAATAATTGAAGCGTGTATCCGTTGACCGGGGTCACAATAAAATAGTTATATGCTCATTGCAAGTTCTGCTCTGTATGTATAATTTTGTATTATTATGGGTTGCATGTGTGATTGAGTAACCCCCACATCGGCACCCTAAGACATTTTCGACAGTTTAAGCCTTAAAATTTTTACACATTTCTTGAAATTGTACTCACACATTGAGAAAATAGTGCAGATTCCGATGCGATGATCAGATTTGCGATGTATGCATTACATTTTGAGATGGCGCCTTCGAACGCGCGCGTGGTTTTTTGGCTTCCCGGATTCGAAGTGTTTTTAATACCGGCACACCCTCAACACTCGTTGACAACGCACGCAACTCCAAATTTCTTGTGTGATGTTAGCATTATTTCACAAATTTCACAAAAATACTCGTAGCGGACTATAAACGCATTATTTCTCCTCCAAATTTCGACCAGTGCAGTTTCTAAGGGTAGCGCGCATAATCACACGCGCGATTTTTCACAACACGCGCAAAAACAAATAGTACGCGGTGTGCGATATTAAAAACAGTGCCGATGTGTAGTACACCTATCATGCCCTCCCCCCTCCCCCCCCCCCCCCCCAAAAAAAAAATGTTGCTATATTTTGACACAAACAGTTATATACATACAAGGAATATCGGGAGAAACAAGAAATATAAAGTGTTCCTCCCAATAATGTGCATATCCCCCCCCCCCCCTCCCCCACACCAGTCTGACCATGATATGCCTCTGTTTGATGACATGAAGAACAGGTTGGTGTATTTAAATCTTCATTCTCCAAAAAAAGAACACACACGCATACAAACGCACCACATGCACGCACTACCCCCCCGCCCCCCCCCCCCCCCACACACACACACACATTTAAACAAATAGTTATGCTAACATTATAATAAGAGATGCATTTCATGAATAACGTAGCGGTATTCCAATTTAACAATTACGACAATGGCGCACATTGTGCATCGTTGTCCTTCTGTGGTCATGAAACTAATTCGTCATAACAATCGGCCGCGGTGTGCACTGCACTAGCTGTATGTGTAATGTACGATCTACTTTTGGGACCTTTACTGTTCATAACCTTCATCAATGACATATCCAATGGAATCTCCTCAAAGCTGAGACTTTTTGCTGATGACTGCTTGATATACCGCCCGATCTACAACCAACAGGATCATCACGTTCTACAACAAGATCTGAACAAGCTTAATAGGTGGGCAGATACATGGCAAATGAAATTCAACACGGGAAAATGTCACCACATCTCGTTTGCCCTCCGCAACAACCCGACCGCCAATGTGTACACATTAGGGGACCACGCTTTGACTTCCATCAAGGACTTGAAGTACCTTGGTCTCCTACATGACATACAGGCAATTCATACTTACGTCTAGCACTGGCTCGGCACTGGATAAATCCACTGCCGAGCCAGTGCTAGACGAAAAAGCCGACCATTCATACTCGGCATCAACAGTGGATAACTGACGCGCAAGTATGAATACAACAGTGGATCGAAAAGCTGTCTAGGACATGACTGGGCATGCGCAGTAGTACACTTCTATTGTGACGTAACGATGACTTGCAAATTCTGAACGCGCAATACCGTAATGCGCATGCGCAACCTTGTGCTAGACGCGACGAGGTGTCTAGCATCAACAGTGGATCAACAGTGGATCAAAGTTATGCCAGGCTGAGCACAGACTGATGCTAGACATTCCATTCATATCTGCGTCTAGCAGTGGATTTATCCAGTGCTGAGCCAGTGCTAGACGTAAGTATGAATTGCCTGCTATTCTCGTCCACCCTTTCTTGGAATGGCCACATCACCAACATCACAGCACGTGCCAACCGGATGCTAGGCCTTGTCAGCAGAAACCTGCGGAAAACAACACAGAAGATTCGTCAACAAGCCTACTTTGCGCTTGTTAGGCCACATTTAGAGTACTGCTCCTCTGTCTGGAATCCGCATACGAACAAAAACATCTCCAAAATTGAAGCAGTTCAAAGACGGGCTGCCAGATTCGTCTCCAGTGACTACCAAAGAAGGAGCAGCGTTTCGGCCATGATACAACATCTTAAATGGGAGACGCTGGAAAGAAGAAGATTAGCTTCAAGCCTGAATATGATGTTCAAAATACAAAATGGACTTGTTGCTATCGACCCAACCGCATTCATTATGCCGATGGCGCCTAATAACACTCGTCAATATCACGAAAATAAGTACCAGCTACTCCAATGTCGAACTGAAGTATACAAGAACTCCTTCTTCCCGCGGACAGTCCTGTCTTGGAATGCTCTTCCAACAAATGCATTAGGTGCCAACTCGCTGGCGACCTTCAGAAGAGCATTTCCCGCCCTCGGCAATTAGGCCGAGGTCACACACTATATGTTTATTGTTCTGTTTTGTGTTGTCTTGTTTTGTTTTGTTTATTCGTTCCTCGGCATTATATCCGGACTTTTGGATCCTGCTGAGTAGTAGAAGTAGAAGTATAGCAAGGGGTTGCAATACCGAACGGGTTGTATTAATTACCGTACATGCAAATTCCAATTGGAAAAACGTTCGAATTTTGAAAGTTGAATTTGAAAGTCGGCATTAACGGAGGATAATAAATGGATGTTTAGCAAACATTTTCCACCATTTCCCGAAGAAAATAAGCGCCCTGAGGCGTTATACGCGCGTTTTGCCGCGCACCAGTGGCAGCGCGCATGTCAATGACATTCCCATGCAAAACATTCACGTTTGGTGCGTCCGGTTAATACAACCCGGTTTGTGCGCTACAAAAAATTCTGCTTTCTTGAAAGGGTGCCGTAAAAGTTCAATTTGCGTAAGTTTGCCGCTTTTTTCTACGAAATAAGTTATCAATTCTTTATCTTGAGAATATATAGATCACTTATTTGTGTTTTATTCATATCTCTGTTCTTCATGTTGATCGATTTCATGGCGTAAAGAAATGGTATCCGGTAATAGGACCCAATACCATACTTATTTCTCCATACAATTACACGTGTGTAGTATGTAAAGCAGGTTAATTATTCACTTTGAAGCGCGCGTTTTGCATTTGGGTGCGCAGTAGATGTTAATGCGCGTAACCATGAATGGAAAGATAAGCGCAATACGCGCTCTGCGCTTGGACTATTGCGCAAAGGGGGTCAGTGTCACAAACAGAACATGCAGTGATGGTTCCATGATCAATGTTTTGTTTTTCTTTATATTTTTCTTTAATTTAATTAAAATCATTTATTTTTGCGATGATTATGATTATGCGAAGGATATAAAACAAATATATCATGCACTATTTCGAGCCACTAGTGAAATTATGGATTCCTCGGTGACAGGAAAAGCACTATGTTCTTCGGGTCTAGCGACCCTCAGAACATAGTGCTTTTCCTGCCACCTCGGAATCCATAATTTCAACTAGAGGCTCTCAGTGCATGGTATATTTGTTTATTATGTGACATATTGGCTGGGATATGTCTATCCGAATAAATACATTTTAATAGGAAATCACTGTATTTTGCTCTGCTTCGTAACGTTATGAACCAGAGCAAAATAACAATGATTTCCTATCAAAATAAATTAATTAGGATGAGCATATCTCTGCCAATAAGTAACACACTCGATAGATTGTCAACATTTGGACATTATTTTTGATGCTCTTTCGGAAAAATTCCAATTTGGAAATTCTAAAATAGGTTTCTGATGACGTCACACTTGACCACTCTATGGTCAGAAGTATACACATTAAAGGTATCTAGTATAAACTTTGTTGACATGTGCAAAAAGTGATGAATGGTTGATGCAATGTATATTGTTGTTATCTCAGATGTCCACAGGGTAATGTGTGAAAATTTCAAGTCAAATGGACATTGCATGGCCAAGTATAATGAGCGAAAATGCAAAGTGATAGTCACTAACTCACTGCACTCACTTTGTACACGGTAAGAAAAACTCCGGGGGAGTTTTTCTTATCTGAATACTTCGATCGTACATATCTTTGTAACGAAAGGGAAATTTGAATAAACCTGTCCCATGATTTTACTGGTAATACGAATACAACAAGGTATGAGGGAACCGCTAGAATAAAAATTTTATTTTGAGGATTTGGACAATGTTATACTAAGTCCCTTTAAATAGGAACTAGTTGGCCTTTCATGTGAGCCACTGCAGTACAATAACAAAGGACAATGAGCTGTACTAATCATGCAAAATAAGTACATATTTATTCTATTGTGTTTCACCTAGCATCAGTCCGCAAATCATGTACACATTTACCTACTTATAATATTAGTTCAAGATACCATGAAGGAACGCAGGAACACGTGACAATATGAATGCCGCCGCCGCCCGCTCGGTTTGGGATGCAAGATGGCGCCATTTATTCAATGCGAATGGTGGAGCTTGATTGTGGTTAATTTTGCAACATTGCTGTCTCTTATTATGAATGTCATAAGGATGTCATACACAAGTGTAAAAAGTGTGTACATTTCATCCCGCCTGGAGAAGATGACATCTCAAAAATGCATTTAACAACCTTGTAACTTTAATCCTGTGAATCAGCGGTGAACATACCGGTAACACTTGCAGTCGATAGCATTGCAAGAAAATTAGTTCGTAGATGTTCATAAAAATTCTCCCAATTCGATCAATCGCCACTCTGAATTATCACATAATTATCAAAACTAAGTAAAGTCTAACAATGATCTGCTCATTATTGAAAACAGCTGATTGTTGTGCACAAAAGTAAATTAAATGTACGTTGGTCATACAAGAAGCCTAGTCTAGTTTCATGAAAGGCTATTAGTTGTGATTCAAGAGCAGTGGTCATTCTTACAAAATTATGATTTGTTTTAGTGATGACTATGGGGTGGCATGGCTGAGGTATGGCTGACGAATTAATAATCGCATTACTATTTAAATTTCTCAGTGATTATACATTTTATAGTTTATTTCTCAAAATACTTATAATCTATATAATTATCAAAAACAAATATACACTTCTTTTTCTCAAATGTCGAGAAATAAATGACTTGGTAATTTTATAATTTTTTAAAATTACATCAGTCGACAATAATTATTGCTAAAAATAGTAAAATGTAATAAAGATCTCAGGTAGCAAGCCAACGTTGGTCCATCGTTGGACCAACGTTGTCCAATTTTTTTGGCAACGTTGGTCCAACGTTGTCCGGCAACGTTGGACCAACGTTGCTTGTGTACGCCCAACCAACGTTGCTCCAACGTTGGCGAATACAAAATACCAACGTTGGATCAACGTTGGTCCATCGTTGGAAAATTTGTATTTGTCAACATTGGACCAACGCTTTTCCAACGTTGATCCAAGGTTGGTATTTTGTATTCGCCAACGTTGGAGCAACGTTGGTTGGGCGTACACAAACGTTGATCCAACGTCAAAGCAACATGTGTCCAACAAGCATCCACCATATTTCCAACAAGCATCCAACATGTCTCCAACAAGCATCCAACATGTCTCCAACAAGCATCCAACATGTCTCTAACATGTCTCCAACAAGCATCCAACGTTGGTCCAGCGTAATTCACCAACATTTCTCCAACGTTGGACCAACGTTGGTCTAACGTTGGACCAACGTTGGACCAACGTCTCACCATACTAACAAAATTAAATTAATATTCATATGGCACGCCTATTGGTGATATCTAGAGCATCCTATCCTATGATTGCTATACCTTACCTTTACCTAAGACTATTCCTATTCCTATTCCTATCCATATAGTCCTATTCCTATTCCTACACTCACTACATGTACAACATTCACTCAGCTTTATATAACCTAGCTTCTGTGTTAATATTTGTTTGATGGTTGGTATTTGGATAAAGTTGAATGTTTGGATAAAGTTTTAAGAATTTACATTAATACATCATGGAAACAAACCTTTAGTATGTTTTTGTAGATAAATAACTTACATATATTTCAAATAACATTGGATTCATTCTGAACAATCAAATAACACGATAATTAATGCTTTTTGCAGTCAATGATAACCGATCATGAATATTCATGAATAATAACCAACGTTGATCCAACGTTGAACCAACGTTGATCCAACGTTGGAATACATCCTGATTCCAGCAGCTAATTTTAAATCCTTTTATTATGCAAGGGGGTTTTAACCACCTGTGCTACAAGTAAAATAATTGACTTTTCTAACATCAAAGCTAGTGAACAACAGATGTGAAATGTTGGATTCTCGTTGGATTAACGTTTCACCTAAGCTATAATATAGATCGTTAATCCGTGGAAGCTTAATGTCCAATACCTTTACAATGATGAGTGTTTAATAGTGGATCAAGATTGGAATAGTACCTCATTCCATCAATGAAGTATTTATATACATAATTCAAACAATGCACTATAGCTGTAGCTGTTATGTGGTGTTTGTCCTAGGCTACTGTGATTCTGCATATTTCACTACCATGACAATTTTGCTAGATTCACTGTGTTTGTGTTACACATTTACCTCTAATCAAATGCATGCATACCTTAAATCTAGATCATATTCTCGATGAGTATCAATTAAAACTTTTAAAAAGGATTGATTTCATTGAATTGACAGCAAATTATGTCAAAGAACGATAGCCGCGACCGTCAGTAGAACAGCTTACGAGTGAAACATAGCCTCCAGGCTAGATGATGTGCCGTGCGCTTTTACACATCAGTGATATAGAACCAAACACATGATATTTATTTGATCCTTATACGCAACGATCTATCATGGTTTGAACCTTAACAAAACAAGCAATTGGGGGCTTAAAGGGATAGTTGAATTTTGGTAAAGAGAGTAGGCTTACGCAGTTTTTGTCAAACTGAATTTTAGTAACCAAAACCGGCACCAAACTAACAGATAACTCCACCATGCTCGAAAGGAATACAAAATTACAAATGACTAAGTAAAAAGCCTGTTATGATGTTATCATTAAAAATGAGCCGTTAAAACTCAAGAGGGCGCTCTCTTAAAACTCATTGGTTTTAACCATTTTAAATAAAATATTGTGCATGTGATGTTTTCTTGAAATAGTGATAAGATAATAAAGAGATAATCAACAACTATTTAAAAACCTCTTTTGTAAATTTTTTAAAAGAGGAAGCATTTAAAAAAAAAATTAACGGCGGTTCAAAATTATCGAATAATTGTGGGGCCCCATAAATATTACAAATGGTTATTTTTATGGATATTTCAGCTATTTCTGAACTGATTTTGATCAAATAAATTTTATTCTGTCATTAAAATTGTAGGCCTATGCTCTTCAAATTTGACACTCAGTTTTTCATTATCTCGCAAAAAAAATATTTTGTGTAGCGCCCTCTATATCAAAACTCAACTATCCCTTTAATAAATAGCAACGACTATCATATTTTGGGGCCAGATGTCCAGATGCATCCCCCCCCCCCCCCCCCCCCCCCCCTGTTTCCGGCCCCCCAACTTGTGTTTTACTAATTTCACATTTACAGACTACATGGCCGTAAGGGTAATTACATTTCTATGGATCACGTTCGACCCCTTTCCGTCTGTTTTTCATTTATTAAACTTATTTTATTTTTTGTTGTACGTGCCATGCCATGATGATGCCATCCACAGACTGACCTGTGATGCCATCGCGAATCGTAGCAGCAATATTCTAGCAAGTCACCAACGTAGATGGCAGCAGACAACCGATCATCGGACTAGTATCTAGTGAGGGCGTTTCTTGATTCATTTGATCATGGTTTTACCATTTTTCTGAGGTAATTTTAGCTGTTTTTATGGTTCGTTTTGATACTCTCCATTAGGAGGTCAAATGTTTATCAATATTTTCCGGTTTTATGTATATTATCTGGAATATTTGGCAGCTTCTTGTGATGCAAATATCGATTGTGACTG